>PVKC010000194.1:0-38971 GCA_004027635.1 Crocidura indochinensis | reverse complement strand
AGAGTACAGGTGGGGGTTGGTTGGGGAGGAGGGAGATTTAGGACATTGGTGATGGGAATGTTGCACTGGTGATGGGTGGTGTTCTTTACATGACTGAAACCCATAAACAATCATGTATGTAATCAAGGTGTTTAAATAAAATATATTAAAAACAGTATACATAATTGAACATTATCACATAATGTAAAGTGCTTACCTCGCTCTCTTTTCTCTACTCTCCTATATATTTTATATATGCATATATATGAAACTTTTCTTATGAAATACTGCTATAAGCTACATAATTATGGTTCTTTTTATAGCTGTTCAGGAATTACCAATTTTTTTTCATGTTGAATATACTTACAAATCTACACTATCCTTTCTGCAATTAGTACTCATTTGTGATTCACATTGTAAAGACACAGGGATACAAAAAAAAATTACACAAGTCAGCAAAATAATATTTTGCAGCAACTGAGTGTTTCCTTACACTAAGCAAATTTTAACCAGAAGTAAAAATCTATGTCTTCATAAGTTTAGGCTGTCCAGTGAAGTTATAGAGCACCATAAGCTCTGTACTATTCATTGCTATCTTTTCGTTACATTAACAATTGTCTACCAATGGTCAGAACACCAAAGTCTTCCTGTTGAAAGGAGAATAGAACTTAAATTTGCCGATGAATGGCTTGCTTAATTCCTGCTTTTGCAGTTGCCGATTAAAATAACTTCTGAGAATACACATGAAAAGATTAAGATTATGTTATAATCTTAATGCAATCCTGTCAAATTCACATTCCATCCCTAATACTATTTCGACGCTGTTTTGTCATAGCAAGATCATGATTGGCGATTTTTTTAAATACAAAATGTATTAAAATATTTTTATATGATACTACTACAAGATTCCTCTAAAAGAAGCATTTTTTTCTTTTTTTTCTTTAACTGCCTAAGACAGAAGCCAAATTTCTATTTCTTTTTTAAAATATGCAGAGGAAGTTTAAAGTCATTACAGAAATTATTTTTACTGTGCAACTGAAATTATTATATTGGTTTTAAAGTCCCCAACTTAAATTAATATAATTTTCTCTGTAGTAGTAGGATGGATTTGGCAGCACAAAGATCAGCGCAATCTCTTCATTAGTTTGTGCAAGGAGAACTCACTGGTTCTCAAACTGTTAAATGGATATTAGGGTTTTTAATGAATGGAACATTTATTTTTGTGCCAACTTAACGAACAACATTGACATGATTAGCATACATTTTGGCAACTGTTCTAGCACAAGGTGGTAGTAGAAAGGGGCTTTTATCTTTGAGCTTAATTTACTTTAACTTTCCTTGTTATAAATGTTTTTAAAGAGGATAAATTGAATTATAAAGAAAATTCTACCACAAATTCAGGAATATGTGGCTATATTAATGTTACCATCATTTTTCATGCTCTAAATAAATTATAATGCCTAAGCACATGGCACATTCTAAATTTAAGAAAAAATAGAATACTTTGCTATGTAAACAAGAAAACAATAATTAATTATGATTATAGATTATTTTAATTAATTATGTTACATTTTTTATAGATTTCTCCTCACATTTTAAAAAGAGAAATGATGCATAAGCTGAGTAGTTGAGTACATTTTCCACCATTTCTTTTCATCATCATGATTATAAAGCTTGTGATGGGGTAAAAGAACCTTACCTTCTAGCCTAGAGGTTTCTCCAATAATGGGAATTTTCAGTAAAAGCATATAAATATTTTAACAGACACTAAAACTTTATATTCTTATTATTTATGTACTTAAATTTAAGTTGATGGAATTGAAAAATTATTAATAAAATTCCAAAGGTTTTGGGTGTTCCCATTTGATTTTTTAATATTTTATTTTGAAATTTGTTAAAAAATATTTTTATACAGCTATTAGAGGGTTAGTCATAAAATGGATATTTATAACCAATTCTAAATAAATAATAAATATTCACTTTTCCATGCATGAATATAATTTTTATACTTTAAATTCCTTCAAACATAGTCATATACTCTGTTATATATGTATATATGTTTATAGATGCAAATACTAATTTACTCAATGTTTATTTGAGTAAAGAATTAGTTCAATATATACTTTAACTTAACAAAATATTTACAATATACCCACATTTAACTCTAAAATGTAAGCAAATGCCAATAATGAGCATTTGGAGAAAGATAAACTATATCTATATCTATAATGTAATATAAATATCTATAATGTAATATAAATGTTAAAAATGAGAAAGCATTTATGAAAATATATACCTTTAATTTTCAGACATAAAAACACTTTTGGTACAGTACAGAGACATGATGACAAAAGCAGAGTGATTCAGTTGAAGCTAACACATTCCTTATTTATACATACAAATTTACTGTAGGTCTCATGTAAAATGAAATTTTTTCAGTTTGCACAATGATGTGGATGTAATCAATTAAGGTGATCTAATTTGTTTCTTTGCAAAGAAATCAGTAAAACTTAAATTACCAAAGAAATAAGCTGCTGCACTAGCAAATAAGTCTTGGCCTTAATCCAAAGCCAGAGAAAGGAAGTCAGAACCATAGCCCACAATCCTCAACAACACAAAACACTAAGTATAATTTTCATATAAAAGGCTGAATTAAACAACAAATAGTGCACACTCGCTTCTGGCCTAATTTTATTTTAATATAATTTCCTTTTTTATGTAAAGGATGAGTTGAAACTTACAAAAATCTAGTATGTAAACAAAGTATAAAAGTACTACTGATAAAATTAAAATACCCAAATATCAAGAACACATATGAAACCAACTAAGGATTGCAACATTTCTTTGCTTCTGGCTGTGTTTTGTGGACACACTTTCTAATTATATGTTCATTAGATTTCCCCCCTGTGATGAAACAAGTGCAATAGGAGAGCTGAAAGCTCTGAAAGCTGAAAGATAGCATTAAGAATACAAAGAAAGTGAGATACTCCTCAGCAGGTAGGATCGTCAACACATGGCAAGGTCTTGATTCTTGCTAAAAAGCAGTGTACCTTCTCAATAATGCCTTCTCTTTGAAACTACAGATAATGTACTCATGAGGTAATAAACTTTCTATTTATAAATGTATCCCTTTTCTTTCTTATACATTTCTAGATTAAAATTCATTTTAATTGCATGTGTTACATGTTAAAAACAATATATTTAAAATATACTCTCATTAATTTCATGTACAACAACTGTCATGTACAATACCTCAAAACTGTTCCTTTCAAAGGAGCAGTGGATGCCCTCTTGTGGTTAAAGGACTTTTTAAAGAAAAAAATTACCATTTTCTTACCTACGCTGCCAGATTTTAGTAATCATGTTTGTTGTATGAAAACTGCAAATCACGTTCCAAACTTTTTTTTTCATAACAGTTGTATAGCTGTTAGTACTAATTTTATTAGAAAATGCTGTACACATTTTATAACCTCTGATTTTAAATTTAAAAACCTGTAAACATCCATTTACAATATAGTACAAGTTATAAATTACTTGTCCTTCATTGGAACTACCATCCATACACATCTTGCTTAGGTGGCAAAGAATACCCAAAGTTAATTAAGCCTCTTTGTGTTATTCCACAATAAAATGTCAAATGTTAGAAATATCCATCGGTTTCCTCTCTCTCATATGCAAATCAATTTTTCCTTTCAGTGGAATTTGTACTTCCAAATTTTCATCTTCCCTGTGATATTTTTTCCCTCTCCTTAAACAGATGTAGATACCCATTGCTGTGATCAGTGTAATAGAACCCAGGCTTATTACAGACAGTGCTACTAAAGTAGGCATGCAGGAAACAGATTCGGCCTTCCTGTGAGTTGGTTCTATTGAGATCTGTGGTTCTTTCTCTTCTATATTAATGTCTGGCTCCTTTCTTAAAAGACTCTCAATGTAACTCTCATTACTGACAGTGTCATTGACAAATAAATTGACCATGACTGTAGAGTGGAGAGGTTCAGGATAACCATGATCACTCACTTTCACCAGCAAACGATGCAACCCATAATCTGTCTGTAGCAATGCCTCTTCTAGAGTTATGTTGCCTGTTTTAGGATCGATCCTAAAAGACTCAGGTCTTGGGCCTCTTCTTCCTATGATGCTGTAAGCTATAACAGCATTCATGCCTGTGTCCTTATCAACTGCATAGACCTCTGTAACCGGGGAGCCAGGGAGAGTAGAAGGTAGTACCAACAGATAAGACATGTTAGACTGAGGAAATAAAACCAGAGGAGGATTGTCATTGATATCAAGAAGGAGAATGGTAATTTTTACAGAGGAGGAGAGTGCGGGCTCACCCCCATCCACAGCTTCAACCCATAAAGTATAGGAACTTTGCTGTTCTCTGTCCAAAGACACTTTGGCTCTCAACATGCCCTTTCCTGTGTCTATGACAAAAATATCACTCTGGTTTACCACTGAGAGGGCCACCCATCCATTCCGCCCAGCGTCAGCATCTGTGACACTAATTACACCGATTTCACCATATCCTGGGAAGTTCTCTGGCACAAAAAAGCTGAAATCCTTGTTGATAAACCTTGGACTATTGTCATTTTTATCCAATACCGTGAGAGTCACAGTGGCTACAGACTCCCGTGGTGGCTTCCCAGAGTCCACAGCTCTGACTGTGTATCTATACTTTTCTCTCTCTTCTCTGTCCAGCTGAGTAGAAACAGTTAGAATTCCTGTGACATTGTCTAAAGAAAAATAAGATGGAGCATCAGGTCCCAGAAAATAAGAAACTTGTCCTCTCTCTCCACTATCTGCATCTGTAGCATAGAGTTTAGTCAAAAAGGCATTGGGTGTGTTGTTTTCTTCGATTGTGAGTTCTATCAAGGGTTGAGGGAAAATAGGAGCATTATCATTGTCATCTAAGAGTTGCACTTTAAGAATTTTTTTGACATGGAATCCCTCAGAATTCCAGGCCACCACAGCTACTTCATAGAGCTGCTGTAGTTCATAGTCCAAAGGTTTTGTGGTTTCCAGCAAATATTCATTGCTGTATGGTTTGTAGGGTGATAACTTAAATGGCCCATCGCCATCCAGGTAGCAGTTCACCTTATATTTGCCTTCTGGATCTCGAATGGTGAAGAAGGCAATTGGGGTGTTCACAGGTTCCAGTTCTTTTAGGTAAACAACACCATCAACCTCATTTGCTATATAACGAGGAACAATTTCAGGTGGTCTGAAGATTACTTTGATGATGGTCACTAGGGCCGTGATCACGGCAGGGATGCAGCCAGGCCCATTAGCAAGGATAGTGAGCTTATGCATTTGTAAAACATTTTCTCCAATCTTATTAAAAAGTTTAATGACTCCAGTGTTTTCATCCAGGTGAAATAAATCCTTGGAAGCCTGTGGAACTTTTTGGCTGTAAGAATAGGTGATCTGAGCATTGATTCCCAAGTCTATATCCACAGCCTGGACAGCTGCGATCGGTGTGCCCACTGTAGCATTCCCATACACTGTGACATTGATTTGTGACTCAGTAAAAAGAGGGCAATTGTCATTAATGTCACTTATGCCAATAGTGAGTGTGGCACTGCCCAGTAGAGGTGGAGATCCACCATCCTCGGCTATGATGATGCTCACATACTGGTCCTGAGTCTCTCTATCCAACAGGCCCATGACAATCAGGTAGGGGGTGCGCTCCCCATTTTCATTCTCTTCCACATCCAGGGTGAACATGCGATGGTAATCCAGGAGGCGGTAGGTTTGAACCCCATTCGTTCCTACATCTGGGTCTGTGGCAGGATGCTCTATGGCGAGGCGAGTATTTATAGGTGCATTTTCTGGGACCCACACGGAGATCTGGGACACAGGGAACTGTGGAGCATTGTCATTGATGTCCCGGATTGCGATTTTCACCTTCACAAACCTGAAGTATTCCTGAGGCAGCACCAGGACATCCAGAAGCAAAAGACACTGGTCCTGGGAAGGGGAGGAGGAAATGGAGATACTGGCGCCCCAGGCAGTCCCTGCACCCCCTTCCAGACACAGGGCCTCACGATCAATCTCCTGTGTTGACGTGTGCAGCTCCCCAGAGCGGTTGTCCAGGGTGACATACTGGCCACTCAGTCCCCGGGAGGCCAGGCTGAAGGACAGAGGGGGATTCAACTCAGCACCCAAGCGCTCAGGTGGCTGCCACTGCGGCTTGTTTCTCCCGGTGGGAGCAGGGGGCACCAGACGAAGGTCCTGGGCCAGACTGCCAATGAGCACTCCTGCAGGGAGTCCCTCGTTCAGGCTGTACAGGAGCTCCGTGGCCCGACTGTAACTCGCGAGGCAGTTGAAGGGTCCCACGAAGAGGAAGAAGAGAAACAGATGCTGGAATGGGGGAGCAGGGGAGAGGGGAGAAGGCTTGTTACACACCCAGGGAAACAAGTGGAGTGCAGTCAAATGCTAATGCCTGGACTCATCTCTACTGCCCCAATTCCCAGCCCTCTTTCATGACAGTAAATCCTCTAAGTCTGGAAGGGGGATGAAGAGGAAACTTGCTGAGAAAAACAAAAAAAAAAAAAAAAAGAAAAAAGAAAGGAAAAAGGAAAAGAAAAAAATCTATGGGACAACGCTGAATCCAACACTACATTTTTTTTGTTTATTTTCTATTTTTACCCTTTTCTCTCCTCTCCCCTCACCTCCACCCTGGCTCAGTCCACAGTGGGAATGAGACATGTCAAACATTCCTGAAAACAAGGAATGAGAGTAGGACTGCGCAACGCGACCAGGAAAGCACAGAGCTGGGCTGGGGAAGGAGGGGCTTGAGATAATGATGGATTGCAAGGTGGACAATTTCTAGAGAAATCTTTCACTCTGAGCTCCCCTAGAAGGAGAAACCTATCGCCTCCCCTCGGAGAACACCCCTCACAATCACCTAAATGTCAATTAATATTAATAAGCTGGCGACTATAGGTTCGTGCTTCCCTCGGACCTCACCTTTCCACACTCCCCACTCCAACACAAACACTTTTAGATCAGAAGTATGTTCTTTGGAAAGCGCGCATCTAAATGCAAAGCAAGGATCTCCATCCTTTCCCCCAAATCCCCTCCCCACTCATCCTCTATCTATCCCCAAGGGGGGAAGAGAAGTTAAAGACTCAAAGTGATCATGCAAAAGCAATTTGTCAACTGCAGTAGACCATGCTAGCCTGATGCTGGCAGCAAGGAAACAATCCCAGAGTATGATTTTATCTAAAGAGAATCTAACACACACACACACACACACACACACACACACACACACACACACACACCTTGGTTTCATCTGTCAACATTTCTGCTTCCGAAACTTCCTCTCCGGACCCCAAACACTAGTCTTATCTATCCCTTTCCCCAAATCGAAAAGCCACACACGGTCAACTTTCTGTTTTTTCCTCCTCTGCTTGTCATCTTCCCCCAGAAGTTTCGAAGAAGATGAAAACGGTAAAAGATTTTGAAATTTGGAAACCCATCCAGAATGTCAATTCATTGCCTTGCATCTTGCAACTTAAATGGGGGTCAAAGGGGGTAGGGGGGTGGGGGCTCAGGCATCTTTCCACTTACCGGGAGGTTTCTGGGGCTGGTGCTGCTGCTGCTCCTGGGACGATTTAGACGCCCCATATCCAAGCCCCGGGTGCCAAGTCTCCGGACGCCAGCTCAGTGCCAGGGCCCGCGAGCTGTGCGCATTCCCTGGGCCAAGCAAGCAATCCCGGGGAAGCTGCAGTCAGCGCGCTCACTCCAGACGCCGGGGCGACGGAAGACACTCCCTCTCTGTGCAATGCAAATCGCTGGGGGAACTTCAGCCAATAGTCACCGGCGCGGCAATTAAGGCCCCGAGCTTTAGGGGGGCAAGATGGCCAGAGGGCAGCAGGGCAAGGAGGCCATGGCTGGGCACGCCAAGTCCGGACCCTGCGGCGGTAGCCTGATTTTGGGGTGAAAGGGTGTTGCGTCTCCCAACAGTGACCCAGAGCTTCCTTTCGGGCCCTAACTGCCTCCCTCCTTGAGCTCAGAACCCAAGTCCACAGGTTGCGAGCCAGAGACCGGTTTTTAGAACAAGAAAATAAACTAAGCACACCTGCATTTTATATTTGAGTAGCCAGACAGAAATTCGGCTCTCAGGAGCAATTTCCAGGCGCGATCCCCAAATGCTTCCTCCTTTGGCCACCAGTTCTTTGCAGAGACTTGGATCCAGCCGCCTTGGCACCCAGCCGCGGGAAATCCTCTTTGGCTCCGCGAAGGGAAGGGATTTCAAACTCTCTATAAGGCGATCTAGACAGAGGGGAAAGAGATATTTGAATTCAGCAAAAGCTTTGGCATGCTCCAGTCTCAAATCTTCGCTGTGGATGCTGTCAGACACCTGCTAGTTTCTTAGATGTAGGAGCTAGTGCTCTGAATGCATGCTCTCCTGGTCTTTAGACTCAGTCTTGGCTTCTGGCCAGGGGCAAGAACTAAAAGAAGAAAGTGGAAGGAAGCAACTGTGACTTAAAGAAATAGTTCTGCCTGCATGCATTTTTTGTTTACCTTTATTTTTTTGTCCATTCCTGAAGTCTACATTCAAAAAAATGATTACCTTTGAACTTAATAAATAATGATGATGATGATTATTATTACAATGATCGTTTTTTTCTGAATTCTTAATAGAAAAAAATGTCCCTTGGAAAGGAATAATGAAGAAATGTGGTCCAAAATGCTGGGTTTGTCCCTCTGGCACCAAGACCAACTAGTCTGTAACCTGTTTCTTCGTTTTTGAAATGAGGTCTGGGTAAAGAATCCCAGTGCATTAAGCCTGTGAAACAAGACCATTGGTCTTAGTCTCTATGTGGCCATTTTTCTTCATCACCATTTTTTCACATCTTCCGAGCTTTTACCCTGAAAACAAATCCTCTCCCAGCTGAAAACCTAGTGAGTAGGCTCAGAATATCGAAAGTCTTCCTCTTGGATTCAAGGAATATCTGGCATTCCATTATTTGCCATAGAAACCACTTACATTCTTTTTCCTTCTACCTATGCTAAAGGATGCAAATTCCTCATCTGAACTAGTTGTGTAGCTTCTGTCCCTTTCTGGCATCTTCTCATCCTCACTAATTCAAAAGACACAGAGTACTAAATAGTGACAACCCAATATATCAAACACCTGGTGGCTATAAAAACTTCCTAGTGCACAATGGAGTTCTACACAGAGTCCACAAATAAAAATCTTTGAAATACAAATCTGACCTCTAAAATTACCTCCTTTAAGCTCCTAAGCATGAAACCTGAGTGTTGATAAAGTGGTAAACACACATACACACACACTCAGGAACATGTGGGTGTAAGGCCAGTCTTTATAGAGCTGGTAAACAAGAGCAGTCAGGAAAATATCATTTGAATTTCTTAGCTTCTCCAGCTGTTTACTCTACCCTGCAGCTGAAATATTATCATAATTGGTAAATACTTACTTCTGGGACTGTAGTTAAAACACACCCAACTTCAAAAATCAGTAGCAAACTGCTTCTGAAATGTGTTTAATTCATATCTTCATGCAATGTCTATAACTTCTGGAGTTGTCAGCACAAATCCCTAATAGGCAATCTATAGACTCTCAGGGAATATGCAGATTAGATCCTCATTCTAAATGAGTTCTATTTACATCTGTACAGACAGTACTCACCTTTTATCTTCTCAAAGATTGGGTGATTTCTTTCTTCACTTGGTGCATAAAGACAGTGACAGA
Source organism: Crocidura indochinensis (assembly GCA_004027635.1). Lineage (NCBI taxonomy): Eukaryota > Metazoa > Chordata > Mammalia > Eulipotyphla > Soricidae > Crocidura > Crocidura indochinensis. Next base: position 29,265 of record PVKC010000194.1, on the reverse strand, counting down.
AACTGTCTTCCAGAGATAACCCAAAAGAATGACAGCACCTTTTTTTCTAATGTTTTCTCAATTGCCATTAACTTCTCCTAGATTCTTAGCTCTTTATTTTGCAGTGAATGCCTTGGTCTTTTATCTTATCACCTAGCTTTCTTTATAAAAGATTTATTCCTGCTCATCCCAGTTCCTAAGTTAGAAAATAAACTAAACATATGCACACAGGAACACCTTTTCTAAAGTACATAAAATATTCTATTAAGTGAGTTGGAACCCAGCTAACAATGTTTCAGACCAGTGTGTAACTTTGCATTATATCTAGCCTATGAAAGTAAAGGTTGAAAAAATTTCTCAATAGGAAAAGTTTTCTATGTGCAACCACTGAAAATTAATTTAAAATGAACACATCAATTTGTTCTGGCAGTGCTTATCCATATTGCATTTTCAGTGATCAGAGGTCTTGATTGGAAAAGAGTTTAAGAAGCCATGCTTTCTAGTCTTGGCAAAGTTTGTTATCAAGATGGGTTAGCTTGACACAAATTAAGGTAATGACATATATTGTATTCCAAAATGTTAACTGAGGTACAGATTTTTTTTTCCTTTGAAGATCTAAACAATGTCCTATCACATCTTTACACTGTGACTGGGCTCAAAAAATAAAGGAATAAATACTCCTTTTTGTTTTCTCCTTCCATACCTTCTTTCTGAGCATTGTGAAAACATCCCAAACTCCTGTCCCATATGGCATCAGCCTGTGACCTACCATCTGGTGTCACATATTTCTTGCTAAGATAAAGAGTTTCTATGTTTGTAGTTCACTGAAAATAATACTTTTGAACTTCTCAGATGTCTCAATTACCCTGGGCCTGCTTCCCAGGTGTTTTGTAAAAATTGATCTAGAAGAATAGTTAGATTATATGCCTCTCAACCCTATTTTTTTCTATAGACAAGGAAAACAACTTGATACAATAGATGATACACTGAGCTCAGTCAAGGGTTTATGAGTCCATTTTTGGGTTGTTGTTAAGCTACTGTATGACTTTAGACAAGTCATCACACCTCTCTGTTTCAATTTGTATTTTAAAAAAAGACATTATATGCACATTATTTTCACAGTCTATGAATGGAAGCAGGTTAATTTTATTATCTACTGTATAATGTCACTTAAAGTTAACTTTTTACCATAATTTATTAATTTATCTCATTAATTTATCTCTAACATTCTGTGATCATTGTTAATGTCTGTCATATTAACATTTGTAATCTTTGTACATAATAAATAAATATATTTTAAATGGTAACTATTTATGAAGATCTGTGTTAGGTTCCTTTTAAATATTTAAATAAATTTTGATTACACCATTTGAAACAATTTAATGAAAGTCTGAGAGCCACACAAATCATAACACTATATAGACAAAAAAGTTGAAAACTGCTTTGAAGCATATTCCTATAATATTCCATTTAAATATCTTACCTTTTTGTTTATTATATTAAACTAACCATCACCTTTTTATATTTACCATTTTTATTGATATACTATTAATTATACTTTGAACATCTGCATAATTCCAACTCTACACAAATCATCAGTATTTTTCTGACCAATGCTCTAAGGACCATTCTCAACTACACTCATCTCATTTTAGCTCGGTTTTGTAGACAAAGTCTTTTATTCTGATGCCTTTGGTGATTTGTTGTTTGCTTACTGTTACTTTATATCCTAAATATAGGGGATCTTTTTAAGGTAATGGAGACATGGTGGCATCTACACACATATAAAGGTGACTAAAGTTAAACTCCTGTCATTTAAAAAAATTGTAAATCAATAAGTTAAAAACACTTTTTTAAGGGACTGTATTATTCTTTTATGTCGGTGTATAAGTTAAAAACTTAGTAGTTTGAGGACCAGAGCAATAGTATCACAGATAAACTGATTGCCTTGCACATGCTCAAACTGGGTTCAATGCCCAGCATCCTCTGTGTTATCCTGAGCACCACCTTGAGTAAACCTTGAGTGCATATTCATAGGTAACTACTGAGCATTTCCAGGTGTGAACCTTAAACTAAAAATGAGTAAATAAATAGCAATTTAAATAACTATGTAAATAAAATTTAAAATTAATATAAAATAGCTAATTCTATAAATTCGGACTTTGTTAAGGGTGAGAAGAAGAGAGGTAGTAATATTAAGGGGATATAAGAATAGTAGTTACTTTTAATAATTTAGAATATATATAAGCAAGTGGATATATAGTGTTCAAATTATATATGCACACATTTAAGTATATAGCATACAAAATAGATGAAATAATTATATCATAATATATAATCATTTTAACTGTATGATTATGTACTTATAATAACTAAATTCATATGACCATACACATCAGTATTAAGGATATAAGCACAAACAATAATATATTTTGCAATATATATAGCATAGCATAGTCAGATAAATATATGTAATATGCATTCTTTTTCTGAGTCAGTAATAAGTATGAAAGTTGTTATTATTTGTAAAACAATTAGATATATTTTAGAAGCAATAAAATAAACCATTTATGAGTGTCATTTTATACTACTATGTGACTTACATGTTTACTATTACTTATCTCATTCTTAACCTTCATATTTACTAGGCAAATATAATTACATGTATATTTTCTATATAAAGACCTATATGGTTCATACATAGTTATTTTATGTCAATGTTTATGAAATAGTTATTGTTATGTTAATTTATAAGTATTTTATGTGATTTTTGCAGTGGTTCTCGAATAGTAGGGAGTGCCCCCCAGGGGGAGCACGAAGATACGTAGAGTGAGGTGTGTTTGACTTCGGCAAACAATATCATAACAAGCTAAGCCCCATGTTTATGTCTCTGTATCTATCTGGAGCTGAGAGTTGCTGTGCCCTACTTCAAACCCTGCTTTGAAAAGCTATGCATTGCAAAATGTGCTCATTATAGCTATTTATCCAGACATCACCTCTGATTATTTTTATATATTTTTCTTTTGCAGGTTAACATTTTTTTAATAAAGATACTGTTTACAGTCTCGTGGGGGACGCAAAAATGTTCTTCTTCCTAAGGGGTATGGCAGAAAATAATTGAGAAGCACTGGTTTGTGGTAACCTGGGTCTGTAGTCTATAAAACTTACAATCTAAGGGCCAGAGCGGTGGCACAGAGCGATAAGGTGTCTGACATGCTGGCGCTAGCCTAGGACGGACCGCAGTTCGATCCCCTGGTGTCCCATATGGCCCCCAAGCCAGGAGTGATTTCTGACAGCATAGCCAGGAGTAAGATCTGAGTGTCACCGGGTGTGGCCCAAACATCCAAAACAAACAAATAAATAACTCATAATCTATCCAGTTTGTTATGCCCTCTCAACTGAACAGATAAATCTGGAACTTATATATACGTTTAAATGTGTGTTAAGTCGTCATACATTTATCATTCACTTGCACTGAGAAAAACTATTGAGGGCATTAATTTTCTGTGAGGTATCATTTTGAGTAATACATATATATATTTATACATTATATTACTTAAATTATTTATCCAACACCTGCTGTGTTCAAGGCTTATTTTTTGGTTCTGTATCTAAAATCAGTTTCTGATGGAAATCAGGATACCCTATGCAGGATTTAAGATTATGAAATGCAAATGTCCTATATGTTGTATTATATTTTTGGATCTAGTAAAAATGTTATTAGTAAATTATTATTCCTATTTAAATTCTCACAGGGCACGAACAATCACTGTGTTTGAATAGCTTATGTCTTCTTCCAAATCAAATATATTGTGTGTGCATATATATGTGAACATCTGAAATAATGCAGAGTTCTAAGTAAATTTATAAATAACATAGTCATTATTGAATATATTAGTTGGGAATGATAGAAATGGTCCATAGCTAATTTCAAAGTGTGGTTATATTCATATACTTATTTTTCTCTCCCACTGCTAGAACAGTAGTCCATTTTGGTATTGGTATAGTTTTTATTAAAAATAACTTAGAAACAAACTGACTACTATTTAGTGAACTAATTCTAGGACATATGATTCTAAACTTTGCTGTATATTCTACTAATTACCTTATTTTATATTATTTTATTCACTGTTAAAATACATATGCATATTGAAGAAATAGTACTAATTTGTGTAAACTGATACATCCTCATTAAAAAAGCTGCAAAACTAATAACATATTTTGCACTCCCCCCCACAACTCAAAAATTGTGAGACAAATAAAGAAATAAGATAAATGAATTTATGTATTCAAAAATAAATACAAATTGACTGAAAAGATATTAAAATATTATATAATAGAATGACATTCTAAATAATGTTCTACTAAACTGTATTTTAAAATATGAATTGTGTAAATTTTAGTATATCTAATATTTTTATTGTACTTAGAAGCATGGAATAAATACATTTACTATTTCTTTCTTTTGCTGTCTATTAAAAGAGGAGGGATATGACTGTTTTGAGGGACACTTTTATTTTCAGAACTCAATTAGAGTCACTTTAACTTGGATGAGGAAAGCTGGGTGAAGTCATTAGAAAACCCTAGGCTAATTTTAGCTCACATTTTCAACTTTCTCTCTTTATCTCAAAATAAATTTTAAAAGTCATTTTCAGCTCATTTAAATTTCACATTCTTCCTTCTCACTTCTGGTAGAGGTGATAATGAGCAGTGAAATCATCAAAAGAAAGGTAGTAGGATTGAGGAGGAGAAAGGGAAGGGCATGGAAAATCTACAAAGTGACTCAACAGTCACTGAATAATGAAGAGTTAACTGAATGCAGTTTATTGGTGATATATATGCCTGATTCCCTGCAGTTGGGCCCTGGCAGACTTAAAAGAAGTGAGGATGTATGGGCTTTGCAGAGAATAAAGCAATCGTAAACCTTACAAATTAGCATAGAAATTAGGTCAGGGGCAAAACAAATCCATTGAAGGAGAGAAGTCATTTTAAATTTGGTTTTGGGGAACTGAGCCAGTCTGTGTCCTGTATCCTTCAGATACCTATTCTTTCCTCCCACAAACTGTGGTTGTTACATTTGAAAAAGCTTAATGAAAATTTGTACTCAAGCAATGGTTTTATACAGACTGATCATTCTTTTGCCTGGCTGTATAAAATCTCTTTGTATCTGATTCCTTGGCACATAAGCAGAAGAGTGTTAAAACACAATTTAAAAATTTTTTTAAAAGTAAGATAGACTAAACTTTAGATATAAATTTAAGGATCTTGTAAAAACTGATAGTAACAATCTAGATTGTTATTTAAAATGATCACATAATTCCTTCCCTTTTTTATACTATATATTGCAAAAACCAAAACAAACAAGCATACATCTGCATGACTGCTCTGATATCAACCTTTAATACTATTAACAGTTACTAATTACTGAGTACCTAATTTTTGCCAAGTGTATTATCTTTAATATTCAGAAACATTCTGTAAGTTAATAATGAGCCCATAAAAAATGAAGAATCTGAGCTTTTCAAAAATTAATAGGTTGCTTGAGGTCACCCAGTAGAGAAGTGAAGAGTTAGATTGAATAATGAAAAATTGAAATTATTTGCTTGTTCGTAATTATTTTCATTGGAGGGAGCCAAAACAGATGATGTTGAAGAACTACTGCTGGCTCAAAGGTTAGAGGTCACTCCACACTGGGAACATATGGTAGGGGATCAAACTCTGGGCATCAAGCTAAAAGAAATATCTGCTCTACGACTCTCAGTGATCTCCCCAGATTTGTGGTAACATATTTTGCTGGTAGAAAATTTTAATTTTATATGTTCTGTTTTTCTTTTGTTTACTGAAATGAACACATATGGTGGTTATTATGTATATGAATACATCATATACAATATGTAAAAAACAATATATAGAATCTTATAATAAGAGAAACATTACAAAGATACAAAACTATGTGAGACTTGCATAATTCCAGACCAACAAAATTGAATATAGATGTTTGTGAAAAAAATCATAATTTTCTTATTTAGATTATCAAGCAAATAAAACTAATTTTGTAAACAAAATTTTCAGAAATATTTAGTTGCTCAAGACAAAAATATTTTAGAAATATTTAGTTGAGTGAAAATAAAATTTTGGGGGGTTCGGGCCACACCTGTTTGATGCTCAGGGGTTACTCCTAGCTCAGCGCTCAGAAATTGCCCCTGTCTTGGGGGGACCATATGGGATGCTGGGGGGGAGGGGGAATCAAACCGCAGTCCTTCCTTGGCTAGTGTTTGCAAGGCAGATACCTTACCTCTAACGCTACCTCGCCGGCCCCAAATAAAATTTTTATTTGGTAAGAGTAATTTGCTTTAGGATAATGAATTCATAAACATTCTAAATGCCCACAAGCTCTTAATTTTATATACAATTTGCATCTGGTCAAGATATGCATCTGGTCAAGATAATGTCAAATTTCTTTGAAATAAAACAATCCCAATTTTAATTCTATATATATACTAATTTACTTTATTAATAAATAAATGAGTCCCTGGTTAAATTTAATATGACTAATAGCAATTATAATTTTCTAATGACAATTATCTTTTGTTTGTATTTGAGTAACATCCAACTCTGCTGTGGATTTATTCCTGTGTGAGCTGAGATGGTTCACTCTGGGTGATGTTCAAGAAGCCATAAGAAGCGCCAAAGAGTGAATCCAGATTTTCAGAAGCAAATTGAGAACTTAACCGTTTGTTAAGTTATAAACTTTTTTTTTAATTCGCTAAATAGTCTTTAAGAATATTTAAGTCACCAAACAAGTATAAGACCACTAAGCTGTAAGCTAGGCACAGAGGAGACCATCTATTCTTGCAGCCCCAAGGGAGAGGGAGGTGGATATGGGTGGTAGGATGGGAATGGAGGTGGAAGGAGGACAATTTGATATGGGAATCTCCCTGATTTTATGTTAATATGTACCTAAAATATTATTGTCAACAATATACAAAAAATAAAGAAATATTATTAAAAATATTTAAGTCAAGCATTTATAGGTGAAATGAACTGCTAAATTAATATTAGCCATTAAGATTCCACATTCTGATATTAATCCTGAGAAAAAAAACATAGAAAAGAAAGTCAAAGAGAAAAAAAGATAGGGAGACTTACCATAGAAGGAAAAAAGGTGTGTGAGTGTGTGTGTGTGTGTGTGTGTGTGTGTATATGTGTGTGTTACCACTCATACAGTAGGCAATCTCTTGAATGTTGCATAAACACAACAAATATTCTTTATTCATTTTCTTCTGAATGTGGATATGCACAGAATAATATCTTAGAGTAAAAAAATTAAAAAGTCATTCCCATACCTTGAAAGAAAAATAAAACCCAGAATATATTAGTATCTGTCAGAGCTCATTAAAATATTCAGTAATGATCTTATAAAAGACATTTTACACATGTTTCACTAGACAAAATGCTCAGAAACTTCAAGTATTCTTGCTAGCTGTGAGCGTGAATATTTTAGAACTTATGTGAGACTCCTGGATTAGAATTAATTCCAGTTGCCATCTCCATATATCCATATAATACATAAGAGCAGTTCCTCTAAGCTAGATATGGATCCTTTGAATTTGCATCCCTGCCAAAAGCTCTCAGAGGAGTTATACCACAGCCTACTGTTAACCTACATAATGCCTAATAAGGGCTGCAGTGACCTTTTCTATTACCATTTGTAGTTTACCAAAGAAAATATTAAAAATATAGTGTCAACTTTGTATTTACCCATAAATCTTGACAAGCATACAGCATGTTTCTTCGCATGTTATCAGATGCTAAAGATTGGTGGAAATAACAAAGTGCTAACCTTACTCTAGCTGCTGTAACTTTTCTCATCACTCTTTTCCATGTTCTAGTTCATGTTACTTTGGCTTCAGCTACACTACACTAAATTACATTTTGTACCTTTTATTTCTGACTTATTTCGTCTTTGACGGGTGTTCTTGTTTTTCTTTTCACTCCTTAAATACAGGCTCCAGCAAAGGAATCTTTTGTGTTTCTTTATAATTACTATCAGAGTCCTTTAATTATAAATTTTGTTGCCCATTTCTATACATAGATTCCTACGTTTACTCCATTGTTATTTTCAAATTGTAACCCCCAAATTCTCCCTGTTAATAGCATTCACCTACATTTCAAAATGCTCTATTGTTGGTTCAAATAACATTTAAAATTTCTCCCACTACAGATATTTCTTCTTCATTATTCAACATGATTTATCATAAAAATAATTTAAAATGTGATAAAATATCTAGAACAAATGAAATTAGCCATACTTACAGATGCATCAAATACTGAAATGTAGTAAATAAATATGAAGCAACCAGTAACTACTGTTGCCATCTGTTGGAGGAATACTGAAATGAAGTTATGTAATAATTTTGTTATTATTATATTAATGCATAGAGGACTAACTAGTTGTTCCTGAAATGTTGCAAGTATAGAAGTCTGAACAAATTAAATTGTTGTATAAAAGACTATTGTCTAAGAAATTTAACTGGCTGCTTTCCATGAAAGCTCATAGAATTAAATAAGTGTAGTAAGGAAGTAAAAGCCAATGGCTTTTGAACATTCATTATATTAAGTGATACGTGAATTTATTGTAATAAGAGAATAACATATTCATGCATACATAGATTTACACATATTGGGGTATACGTACAATCATGTCTATATAAATTATTATAATACAAAACATTTTCAGTTAAAATTAAATTTCAGATGGGAAAGGTTGGGTGGGAGTGAAGGGGGTATCAAGGAGAGTGAGAAAGACACTTGACATGGTGACAGGAAATGTGCACTGGTGAAAGTTGTTAACATTGTATGCACTAGCTCAATCATGAAAAATATTTATCTATTAAAAAACCATAATATGAACAACCTTCTAACCACGTGTTTAAATTAAAAATAAATAAATTAGAAATTAAATTTCAAGTACTATACACACTATGATCACATGAGTATAACTAAAGATTTATGATGGTTAGCATTACCTTTATTTAGGAAGTATTATTTTAAGCATACTAAGCTACATAGTTATACAATTGATGCATATAATTTGGGATAAGAGGGAAGAAAAAGTATTTTAGAATTTCAGGCCTTAACTAATACAGACTTAGGCTAAATATACATGACACCATTTCCTTAGGACATTCTGGCTTTAGCCTGTTTATAGTGTTCTATTTCACTCTTAAAATAAAGTGGTTTAGGTAATTAAATAGAAGGCCAACTTGAATCACTACATTTACATGATTAGAACAGGAAAAGAATGTGCAGTGAAAATATAACTATCACAAGGACATTCTCCTATGGCTCAGTTTATCCTTTCTGAAGATAGATCTAGTTGGGAAGTAAAAACAAATTAGGAAAATAAGATTTTAAAATAAAGCAAATATTTCATCACAATAGACAAAGTCTATAATATCTAGCCCATGGAAATGTAATGATAGGAGCCATTTGGATTTGATTCACTCTCTGCTGCTCAGTACTCAATTCACCCTTAGTCTGGGATGTTTCCTTTAATTATTCAAAGCTGGTTCATCTGTTTGTTAATGAACACATATTTCAGAGTGTGGAGATACTGGATGTCTGGGAATGTTTCATTTTATTAAAGAATACTTTCATACTTTCATACTATGGGATGGCATTTCTTTATAGCCTGTGACTCTGGTCCAGAGACAACATTTTTTTTTTGAGGGAGGTCACACCCGGCAGCGTTCAGGGGTTACTACTGTCTCTGTGCTCAGAAATCGCTCCTGAGAAATTCAGGGGACTATATGAGATGCGGGATTCGAACCACCATTCGTCTGCGTGCAAGGCAAACACCTTACCTTCGTCTGCGTGCAAGGCAAACACCTTACCTCCATGCCATCTCTCCTTCCCCAAGGGACAACATTTTAATTATGAGTCTAAGCTCTGTAGTCGTATAAACTTGACTCCAATTCTTCATTCTATATGTTACTAATGGTGTTACCTTGAACATTACCTAGGATTTTAAAACATTTTTTTAATTTAACAAAAATATTCAATATGTTTTATTCAGGAATTATATTCTGAGATATTTTTTTCATGACTCCCTCATGTGCTCAATACAGCACATGATTTGCAGGTGGAAAACTTGGAATCAATGCCTAACATTTTCTGATTCCCTGAACACTGTCAAGTGAGCCTCCTTGTACTACACCGTAAGTAGCCTTTTACACAAACTGCTGTCGATCCCCCAATAAAACAAAACATTTTTCATTGTTTTCCATTTCCCAGGGAGTATATAGAGTGCTGCAACTTTATGTAATTTAATATTCATAACAAGCACACAAATGAATAGCTGCTAATATGATAACTATTCAAATATATATATAAATTATATATAATATATATAAATATATATAAATTATATAAATTATATATAAGTTATATAAATTATAACTGTATAAGAGTCTATGAAAATAAGCATATATTGTATGATAGCAGTGAAGGATCAGAGATAGAAAATGGTGTAGGCATCTTGTCACAGAAATCTACCCGCCTACTCTATCAACCTCAATCTTAATCTTGTAAATCTTGTAAATCTTTCTTGATTTAGAAATACTTTTTTGCCTCGAGTTGTGGGAAACTAAAATGTGAGAATTATTTAAAGTGTTTACCATAGATTTTGACACTATAGGTTAAAAATTGCTAACTAAAACAATAGTTCCATACTCTCATTTCCTTGCCCTGTGCTCAGGGATCAATCTTGTTGTGTTCAGAGGACAATATTGACTGCAGGAAATTGAACCACGTGTACCATGTGCATATATATTATATGTTCCACCTTATCTACAGTAATATTTCTATACCTTTTAAATCAATATTTATTACATCAAATTTAATTGGATGCATAAATTTTGAAATAATTTCACTTATTGTTAATAAGAAGTTATTGTTTACAAAGCATTATAGTCTTCTGTATATTTTTATATTAGATATGATTTAATATTAGTATTTTGTATTTACAAGTATACTAGTTTTCATATATATTTAAAAATAATTTAAAAAATCATCTTTAAGGCCCAGAGCAATAACATAGCTATAGCACATTTGTCTTGCATGCAGCCAACCTGGGTGTGAGGCCTACCATCCCATATGGTCCTCCGAGCCTGCCAGGGATGATTTCTGAGAGCAGAGCCAGGAGTAACCCCAGAGCACAACCGCTTGTGGCCTGAAAACCAAAAAAATAAAAATAAAAGCATCTTTAAATCATATACTAATAAAAATTACAATTCATTGCATTAGTTATTAAATATTAAGTATGTCTTTATGAGAAATTTAAAAAATAATATTTACAGATATATTGTACCCTAAAAATTTTAGTTGTTTAGAATAGAACTTTAATTACATTAGTATGATCAGTTTTATATGATATAATTTGAAATATTATATTATATTAAATATATATTTATGACTGCTTTCCAATATTTTATATTTTATTATTCTATTAGCTTAGTAATACTTTTAGAAAATAAGGTTTTCATTTTATTAAATTGGAAATTGATAGCTTTCTAGATACTTTATAAAATAGATTATGTAATATAAAAAAATCCATTTACTGTATTTTCTGGTGTATAAGACGACCCCCTAATTTTTACAGTTAAAACATAGGTTTATGCCTATATCACTGTATCAAACAGAACATTCCTGTGCTGCAACTGTATGTACCACAGTGAGCCAATCACAACAAGCAAAGATTCAAAGGGTATACTGCAATAGACTTCCTCTTTGACTCTGGCCAATCTGAGCAGGCTTTTGACAGTGTAGATTCAGGTTCAGAACATTGTCTAATTTGCATGCATCAAAAGCCTGCTTGGATTGCCCAAGTTAGAGAGGCTGTCCAAGCAGCCTTGCAGTGATTGGTGCAGGATGAAGTTGGAAAATTCGTTTTGTGGCAATATTCAGACAATTTTCATTTAGCGGCATATTGAAACATTTTTCGGGATATACTCGATGTATAAGATGACCCCCGATTTTCGGTTGTCTTTTTTTTTCTTTATTTCAAAAGTCATCTTATACGCCGGAAAATACGGTATTCTGAATTTCTAAATACCCTAACAATTTAGTCTAATAATTTCATTTCTAATATAAATACTACTAGTAAGCTCTATCATCTACCTATACCTACCTACCTACCTACATACCTACCTACCTACCTACCTACCTACCTACCTACCTACCTACGTACCTACCTACCTACCTTCCTACCTTCCTACCTTCCTACCTATCTATCTATCTATCTATCTATCTATCTATCTATCTATCTATCTATCTATCTATCTATCTATCATCTATCATCTATCTATCATCTATCTATCTATCTATCATCAATTTATCATCTATCTATCTCTATCATCTATTTACCTATCATAAATCTACCATCTATTCACCTTTCTATCTATCTAACTATCTTTCATCTATATATCACTCAGTCTGTCAGTCTGTCTATATTTGTGTTTCGGGTCACACTGAGAGATGCTCGGGAGTTATTCTGGGTTCTGCACACTTTGCTCCCTTCTGGTGGTACTGAGGATGACCATATGTGATGACAGGTCAGCAGCATAAAAAGTAAGAATTTATCTACTGTGTTATCTATCCTGCAAGTAAAGTTTTATTTTAAAATGTAAATGATAAATCAAACAAGACAGATAATCAGGTTTATTAAGAATATTTGAGTTTAATACATTAATCATTTATATTGATATAGCAGACATTCTACTATGTCTTTCTCATTTCACTAGGAATATAGATCACACATTTCTAGAATCAGGAGACTGTATTCAGTACCTGCCAGAATATTGTATTTCACATATGCTTATTAATACAATATCTTTGTACTAATGTACAACATGTATGTTACATGTTACATGTTACAGCTAAAATACAAGCATATACAATTGAATTAATAAAATTTTATGAGAATTGGGCGCTAGAGGTAAGGTGTCTCCTTTGCAGGCACTAGCCAAGGAAGGATCACAGTTCAATCCCCTGGGGTCTCATATGGTCCCCCCAAGCCAGCGGCAATTTCTGAGCTCTTAGCCAGGAGTAACCCCTGAGCATCAAATGGGTGTGGCCCGAAAAACCAAAAAAATTTTTTTATGAGAATTAATTTATAGCTTGGCTAAGTGTATAATTAAAGGAATATGAAATTATTTCCATCCAAATTAAGTATACTCTGGTATATCATATTGCATTTTGCAGCTTTGCTGCCTAAATCTCCTAGAATCCAAATATTGTTGGTCTCACATATTCTGCTAGTTTGCTTCTTTCCTTGAAAATATATTTCTCCTTACATTTAGCAAAAAATATTTTTCTGGAGAAATGTAGAATTGTTTTTCTTTGAGGGACCTTTGTGTTGAACTTTATTTTAAAATGTAAGAGAGAAATAAATGTGCAATTGAATAGAAATTAAGATATCATAGTTGCTCCATACAGCACATAACTTTGGCTAAGAAGTGATTGTTATTACCATGTTGTCTGGTGTATTTTTGTAGTATGAAAAGTAAGTAAATAATTTACTCTGAGGTAATACTGATTAATTAATTCATATTTATAAAATGTTAAATTTTATAAAGCATAAGAGAAAGTTATCATTTCATCCTAGGGTTAAATAATTAAAAATGTTCTTTAGTTTCAAATATTAAAATATTAGACTAGAATTAAACTATTACATATGATTTCTGAGTTATATTTTGTTTCCCCATGTTTAACACCTTTCACTTTGTCTTTCTTTATCCTTATCTATTTATATCTTGTTAATATTTCTTTATGTGTTATGGGGGAATGTATTGTTTCTAGGAATTCAATGAACAATTAACCAATAACTCGGATTTCTTATTAATGTGAATATATTTTATATAACAAGAATGTTGTGTGACTAATAGAAATAGTTTGCTTTAAAAATGTGGAGGTTGTTGATTTATTGTATATTGTAGCAATTAAGAAAACAAAATACCCCAATAATTAAACTTTGCTATATGCAGGTGTAATGTTTTAAATTAAAATGTACTAAATAGGGGCTGGAGAGATAGCACAGAGGTAGGGCATTTGCCTTGCAAGTGGCAGACCCAAAAAGAACCTGGGTTTGATTTCCAACATCCCATATGGTCCCACCAGCCTGCCAAGAATGATTTCTGAGCACAAAGCCAAGGCTATCTCCTGAGCATTGCCCAATGTGGTCCGCCCCGCCCCCAAAGTACTAAGTAGATAAAATGGTGTCTATACTATTATTACTTTTAGGAATTACATCTATATTTATCTCTTACATAAATACAATTTTTAAAAGTTATAAATAATAACATTATGATTTTATTTTTCAAGTTATATATGAGAAAATTTATGCCACACAAGAAGTTAATTACAAGCACTCAGTATAACTTCTTTCTTATTAATATCCAAAGAACATTCTTGATTATAAATACTTCCAGTCAAAAACCAAGTTGATGGAGATTGCATTGTTTGTAACATGTAACATGTCTCTTATCTCTCACACTAATGAGAGTGGGAAAGAAAAAAAAACAAGAATAAGAATATTACCAATCTTGAACAAACTATACATATATCTTTTCCCCTTGAAATATATTGGCAAGAACCCAAACAATTTATTTGCCATCTGTAATTTATAGATAAATAGGAAAGTGAAAGGAAAGTGGAATCAGAATTGAACATAGAGTTATTTTAATAGAAAGTTTAAGCAACTTGTCAAGGTCCAGTAATTGGAACAGAAATTTAAACCCAAACTAATTTCCAGAGCCCAATTTTCTAACAACCTCAATTTTAGTTTCATTTAACAATTTCACTATTTTACAGTCTCTAATTCTTGTTTCAAATCACATTGATAGATTTGAGGATCATTTAATCAAATATTATTAGTATTAAAAACAATGCCATAGCTTTTCTCTCATCTAATAAACATATGGGAACACAGCTTTTGAGGAAGGTTTTGGTACATAATATATATGTAAATGTCATACACATAATTAACATATAAATATATAGATGGTAATTATACTAATCATCACTATCAAGACTATTCTAATTTTGATATGGCTTACATGATATTTTATAGAAAACTGTCATGTCTGCTATTTTTTTAGATTCTTAAATTTTACTTCATATTTGTTACTTTATAAATTTATTGTTAAAATGATAACAATGTACAGAAAAGTTCCACCTACATCCAGTTGCTGTAGATTCTAATTTCTCAACTTAATATTGTAACAACTAAGCAACATCATTTTTTTCCTAAGCAAACAAGGGATAAATTTCAAGTTTTCTATAATTCACATAAAATAGAAAAATATAAATGTTGAAGTTTAAATTTTTCTATACTTATATTTATTGTAGACAGAGAAAACTAAAACTGAAAACACATATTAGACTTCAGAATATCTTCTTGCTATTGTCTGTTCAATAGGAAATAATATGAGTGTCAGAAAGTCTTGAAGAAGTTGTATTTCTTGTGGGAATGCATGAAAGTGCTCTCTAGTGTGTCAAACTCCCTCTAAAGTGTTCTTACTGGGGAAATAAAAACATTTTATTGCTAAAAGGAATTCAAGTGTACATAAAATTACCGATTTGTATGACCTACAAGCAGAGAATATAACAATGAAATATAGAGCTTAGGATATTGAAATTTGATAGTTATTGATAATATTTTATTTTGACAAACATTTAATTTACTCAATAAATTATGTTATTATGCATTAAATTGTTAAAAATATAATGCTATTTATAAATGTTTAACAAAATTCTTTTGAGATATAATATACTTAAGTAATTGATTGCATAGTTGATTAATTTGGTCTGCATAATTTTATGGTCGCAACTACTATGTTTATACACATTTAGAGTAGACATGGGTTCTATTTCAAATTTATATACATATGTGAGAAAACTTTGTCTAAGAGTACAAAGAAATGGCACTAAAATCTGAAATTAACAGAAGAAATCCATGTAATGTTAATGTTAATTATTTATGTTAATGCTAATTGTTTTATTTAATAAAATTGCAGTATCTATAAATTTTCAGTTTTGGATTTTTTATCTTCTTTACAATCATAATTTTTTGTCTTCTATTACAATTGCCTCAATTTTATAGAATAAGCAACACCACCTTTAAGGAGACTTAGTTTTTTTATTATATATTGCACTAATTCTTATGGAAGAAAATGACAAACTATTGGATTTCTTGGAATTCATAATCTCATCTGTGAATTATAGATTTTTTTTTTTTTTTTTGGTTTTTGGGTCACACCCAGCAGCGCTCAAGGGTTACTTCTGGCTCTAAGTTCAGAAATCACCCCTGGCAGGCACAGAAGACCATATGGGATGCCAGTATTCAAACCACCATCCTTCTGCATGAAAGGCAAATGCCTTACCTCCATGCTATCTCTCTGGCCCTGAGAATCATAAATTCTTAGACATGTATGTTAATCACTGACATTTAAGGCAGTTGAAATGATGCAATTGGCCAAATGATCTAGGGATAAAAATTAGAGGGATTATACAAAATTAAAGATAGAAATATAGATTATAATAATAATGAGAACTTTCAAGGTTAATATAGAGAAATAAAAGCTGTAAAATCAGGAGAAAGAAGAAAAGGAATTAAACTTCTTAGCAAGAAACAGCAATATCTCTGAATTGAGTGTATATTAGACAATAGTAATGCGTTCCTTACATTTTATTTCATGTAATCTTGCCAATAGTTTCATAATTAATACATTGTTTCAATTTTACAGACGAGGCAAGCAAAGCAGAGAATACTCACATATACTTAATACCTTTCATACTTATCTAGTAAGTGTTAGATGAAATTCAAACACTGGCACTTTTAACTGTAGCTTATACTCACACATTCATGCCTCTTTGTGCCATAACAAAACAGGAATTGATAATGTCCAGCACCAGTAAGAATTCAAAATGGAAATTAGATAGAAAAAGAGGCCAATAGATTTAGTAGGTGGTGAAACAAGGAGAAAATTTGGTATATTGAGATGGATAAATAGTTAAACTTGGAAGAAATATGGATGCAATTAAACTATAACTGGGTAAAATAAAATCAATGTGACTATAAAGGCAAAGACAAGAGCAACAATTTTTATAATTAATTAACCTCTAAACATTCTAAAATAATAATTATTTCAGAACTTATTTTCTTGACTCTAGAATATCAGCAAATATTTTGAATAAATTAAGAAGTAAGCAAAACAATGGTCTGAAAGTGTTGTGCATATAATACTAGTTCAATTAAAAATTTATGGTTTGGGGGCAAGCGGTTAGGCATCTATCTTGCCTGCGCTAGTCTAGGACTGATCACGGTTCTATCCCCCAGCATCCCATATAGTCCCCCAAGCCAGGAGCAATTTCTTAGCGCATAACCAGGAGTAACCTTGGAGCATCACCTGTTAAGACAGAAAAACCAAAAAACAGAGAAAAATTTGTGTAATTTTCTTGTCTGACTTTGCTCAATTTAAAATATTTATAGAATATATAAATAAAAACATTGCAGAAAATTCTTAAAGAACACCATATAAGATAAAATTTTTACATATACCTTTTAAATAGCTCTAACTATATTAGATTTATCAAAGTGCATTTAAAGATATATTCCATCCTTATTCTTAGTCCTTAAATAAGAGGTTTTGGTCATCTTTCAAAGAAAGGAATGTCATAACAGTTTTCTTAATAAATGAATTAGAATCTGTTCCTTCTTCCACTAACTGGTAGTATAGCCAGGCATATCACTCCACCTCTTCAGAATTGACTGTTTGAATCATGGGACCAGAATGGTATAGGACAACAGTAGACATTTGACCATGTCTTAAATGTGATCTTTTTAAAATTTTATATGTCATTTTAGTCATCCTTATATTTATTTTTATGACTTTGCCACCACACTTAGTAGTGTAAGGTTATACTCCTATTAGCTCTGTTTTAAGTAATAATTTCTAGCAATGTTAAACAAATCATATAAAGTACAAGAGATAGTACATTCTCTCCTGTACTATTTCTCCTTTATCATTTTCTTAATACTAATCTCCATATTTAGGGGGATGAAGAAAACAAAATCTCAGATGACAAGAGTGTATTCTGAACCATGTGTCTAAAAAGAAAGCAAAGCAAGCAATCGAAAGAGAGAGATAGATAGGGAGAGAGAGAGTGGTGGGGGAAGAGGGAGAGAGGGAGAGAGGGAAAGAGAGAGAAGTTATGCCATAGAGACAGACTTGAGTGAGGGTGAAGAGGACAACAGGGTAGTTGGGGAAATTGTTGGCAGAAAAAGGACTGTGAAAGGATGGGCATTGAAACATTGGTTGACCAAATGTCAACTACCAAGAACTTTTAAACTCTGTATATCACAGAGTTTTGACTGAAATAAAATTAAGTGGGGCCCGGGAGATAGCATGGAGGTAAGGCGTTTGCCTTTCATGCAAAAGGTCATCGGTTCGAATCCCGGTGCCCCATATGGTCCCCCGTGTCTGCCAGGAGCAATTTCTGAGCATGGAGCCAGGAGTAACCCCTGAGCAAAGAAATAAAATTAAGTATATTCAACATCATTATCCCTGTGCGGAAAACTGTACCTAACTACTAGCGTATTTCAGTACGTTGTCAATATAAGTTTCAATACTTTGTCTAGTAACTCATAATGTTTACAAACTGTATACTTGTCAGAAACAAAAAAAATTGTCTTTTGTATACCTCTTTTCTTATCTCATTTTATTTTTATGCTTTTTATTCAAAACATAATAAAAGCTCAAATTAAAATTTTATTTAGGAGCCAGAGCAGTGGAGCAAGTGGTAAGGCTTTTGCCTTTCAGGCGGCTAACCTAAGATGAACCAAGGTTCAATCCTCCCGTGTCCCATATGATCTCCCAAGCCAGGAGTGATTTCTGAGTGCATAGCCAGTAGTAACCCCTGAGCTTCACCGAGTGTGTTCCAAAAACCAAAAAAACAATTTTTTACTTGGAAACAATAGAAATATTTTCAGCAATTCAATAATATAATTAATATTCAATAAAGTACATTTAAATAATAACAGAAGGTGCCACAAAATAAATCTATGATCTTATTTCACATTTTGATGTTTTTTTAAGATTTTATTTTGAAAGAGAAAAGAAATAAAATATATAAATTAATTTAATGTTTATCCAGGAAAGGCTATTTGGTGCTACACACCTGCCAATGCTCAAATATTCAAGATCAATTCTTTAGCATGTGCAGGAGTAATCCCAATGGTGCTCCAGGGACCATGTGTTGTCAATGATTGATGCAGAGATAGTCATGTAAGGCAATTTTCTTACATGTTTTGCTTCCTCTAAGTTCCCCCAATATTACCTTCTATAGCAACATATTTTGTTTTTTAAAATCAGCTTTATAACCCAAACCAACCTTATTTAAACACATATTAAATCTTTATTTTAGTCAGTGTGCACAATAATGTTAGATGAGTAAGTAAAATGTTTAAATGAATTTAGGTCTCATTTCCAGATAAAGTTGACAATAAACTAAGAAGTAAAAAGATATGCTTCTGGAGCTGAAGAGGTGGCACTAGAGGTAAGGTGTCTGCCTTGCAAGTGCTAGTGTAGGATGGACCACGGTTTGATCCTCTGGCATACCATATGCCCCCCACCCCCAAGTCAGGAGCGATTTCTGAGCGCACAGCCAGGAGTAACCCCTGAGCATCAAACAGGTGTGGCCCCAAAACAAAACAAAAAAAAAATTAAAAGCTTAAAGTGGCGGCTGGCAAGGTGGTGTTACAGGTAAGGTGTCTGCCTTGCAAGCGCCAGCCAAGGAAGGACTACGGTTCGATCCCACGCGTCCCATATGGTCCCCCAAAGCCAGAGGCAATTTCAGGAGTAACCCCTGAGCATCAAACGTGTGTGGCCCGAAACCCCCCCCCCCATAAAAAAAAAGCTTAAAGTGATACCACAATGAACCCTTTATATAGTTACTTTGCAGAAAATTGAGCAAATAGCACTAACTTCTGTTGTTTTTTTTTTTTTTTTTTTTTGAGGGGAAATGCTGGGTGAGCTCATTACTCTGTGTTCAACTATGCATCCTGCAAGTTTTATGGTGGACCTTATATGGTACAAGAGATAGAAACATGTAAGATTCCTTTAGTCACATATAAAGCAAGTGTCCATTTCATTAATACGGGGGTCTGCCTTTATTCCAATGCCATGCTCTTTTAATGACTATTATTTTATAGTAAAACTTAAAGTAAGGGAAAGTGATACCTCCCATCCTCTTTTTCGTAAGCATTGCTTTA
The DNA here is from genome assembly GCA_004027635.1 of Crocidura indochinensis. Lineage (NCBI taxonomy): Eukaryota > Metazoa > Chordata > Mammalia > Eulipotyphla > Soricidae > Crocidura > Crocidura indochinensis. Next base: position 8,954 of record PVKC010000194.1, on the reverse strand, counting down.
GCTATTTGTAGATGTTTATTGTTCCAAATAAATTTTAGGAGTGTTGTATCCACTTCTGTGAATTTTTAATGGGTATAAACTTGAGTATTCAGATAATTACCCCAGATATACAATCCATTAATTTTTTATTTTAAAAGGGCAAGAAAACAAAATTGAACAAGGAAAGACTCTTCAACACGTGGTATTGGGACAACTAGTCAGACACATGCAAAAAAAGCAAATTCAGATATCTCTTAAACACCATGCAAAAAGGTAAAAACAAAATGGATTAAAGACCTTGGTATAATATCAGGAACTATAAAGTAAACATAAGAAAACATAGGCAAATCACTTTATGAAATTGAGATTAAAGGGGTATTTTCAAGGAGGAAACCACTGTTCAAGCAAGTGAAAGCAAAGATAAACAAAAGGGATTACATGAAATTGAGACACTTCCATACTTCAAAGGAAACAGTGACTAGGATACAAAGGTTATTTACAGAATAGGAGAAACTATTCACCCAATATCCATATGATGAGGGACTAATATGTAAGATACATAAGGTATATATTACTCAGGGGTGGGAGCAATAGCACAGTGGGTAGGGTGTCTACCTTGCATGTGACTAACCTGGGACTAATAAAGGTTTGATCCCTAGTATCCCATATGATACTCAACCAGAAACAATTTCTGAGTGCAGAGCAGTAAAAAAAAACCCTGAGCATGGCCTGATTTGGCCCCAAACCAAACAATAATAATAATAATAAAAGTTATACACTATACAGCAAGAAAAAACAACTAACCCCATCAAAAAATGGGGAGAACAAATAAATAGACATTTCCTCAAAGATGGCAGTTGAATGAATGATCCACATCAATAATCATCAGAAAGGTGCAAATCAAAACAACAATAATATATCTCATGTCACAGAGAATAGGATACTTAACACAAAACAAGAACAATCTGTGCTGGTGTGGAAGTGTTGAGAAAGGAACTCTCATTCACTGCTGGTGGGAATGCCATCTAGTCAAGCCTTCTAGAGAACAATATGGATATTCCTTAAAAAACTTAAAATTAAACTCCCAAATGATCCAGCAATACCATTCTTAAGGATATAACTTAAGAACCCAAAAATAGAATACATAAATGCCATCTACATTCATTGCAGCACTATTTAGTATTAATAGTCAGAATCTGGAAATAACACAGGTGCCCAACAATAGTTGAGTGACAGTGGGACATCTACACAATGGAAGACTATGCAGCTGTTAGGAAAATGAAGACATGAAAATTTTCTGTACAGGATGAACATGAACGTGATATGAAGCTTACCACATAGAGTAGGAAGTGCAGTTAGACCACTAAACTCACTGACAGCAACCATAACTGATAGATAGATAGATAGATAGATAGATAGATAGATAGATAGATAGATAGATAGATGATAGATAGATAGATGATGGATGATTGATAGATAGATAGATGATAGATAGATAGATGATAGATAGATAGATAGAAAGATAGATAGATAGATAGATAGATAGATTGATAGATAGATAGATAGATAGATAGATAGATAGATAGATAGATAGATAGATAGATAGATAGATAGTTAGATATATAGATAGAGGCAGAATGTCTGTCCCAGAGACAGGCAGGGTGTAGGGATAGGGGAGAGATAAGGGGGGAGCATTGCTGGTGAGAAAATTACACTGGTGAAGATTGGTGTACATTCTTTTTTTAAATATAAAACCTTTATTTAAGCACCATCATTACAAGCATGATTGCAATTGGGTTTCAATGATAAACAGAACATCTTCCTTCACCAGTGCAATATCCCACCACCAATACCTCCCATCTCATCTCCCTCCTCCCCCCACCCCACCTGTATTCAAGACAGGCATTCTACTTCTCTCACTCATTTAAGCTTGTCATGATAGTTAGTGTAGTTATTTCCCTAACTGCACCACTACTCTTTGTGGTGTACATTCCATATAGTGAAACAAAACTATGAAAACTTCTGTAACTACAGTGCTTAAACAAAGAAAATTTTAAAAATGAAATGTTGTAATCTTTGAGCTATCTCTACTGATCTTAACTACATTATCTTGACATTATCAATAAGATATTATATAAAGTTGAATTTTTTCTTCACACAAAACATTATTGACATTTCACCATTGTCTCCAAATTCTGAGTAAAAATATGTTTCCTTACAAACATGAAATGTGTAGACTAATTGTTTTGTTATTTGTATTCAGATGAAATATTTTATAAATATGATAGTTTGGAGGCCCGGGAGATAGCATGGAGGTAAGGCATTTGCCTTTCATGCAAAAAGGTCATCGGTTCAAATCCCGGTGCCCCATATGGTCCCCCGTGCCTGCCAGGAGCAATTTCTGAGCACGGAGCCAGGAGTAACCCCTGAGCACTGCCGGGTGTGACCCCCCCAAAAAATAATAAATAAATAAATAAATAAATATGATAGTTTGACTACTTTTTTTAAATACTTTTTAAATGGTGATTTGCAAGCTGACTATTATTTTTAATTTCATTTTTTCTAAAAGACAAATTGTTCATTCTATCTATAATACATAACTAATGTATGTATCTATTAAAATATTTTTAAATATTTGAACGTGGGCTGGAGTGATAGCACAATGGTAGGTGTTTGCCTTGCACATTGCCAATCCAGATAGACCTGGGTTTGATCCCCGGCATCCCATATGATTCCCAGAGCCAAGAGTGGGTTCTGAATACAGTGCCAGGAGCAACCCCTGTGAACTGCTGGGTGTGACCACCCCCCAAAAAATCACCCCAAATAAAATACATTAATACAAAATAATAAAATATTTGAAGGACTTCTTAAAGGCTCTTACCAACTACTCCCAACTCTGACTCTCTACTGACTCTTCCATAGTATATATGCCCTTTCATTTATATTGCATTCAAACCTTAATACATATTCAGTTTTACACATTTACACAAATGCACTCACATGTGCATATACACAAAATACTCCTACTTAGCATCCTTGTTTCAGCCTATCAGTAACTATAGCATAATAAGTAGTAATGCAAATTTCATTAAAAAATTGATTCATTGAGCCAAAGATATAGCATGAAGGGAGGGTGTTTGCCTTGCATGCAGAAGAATGATAGTTTGAATCCCAGCATCCCAAATGGTCCCCCGAGCCTGCCAGTAGCGATTTCTGCGCATAGAGCCAGAAGTAACCTCTGAGCGCTACCAGCTGTGACCCCAAAACCAGAAAATAAATAAATAAATTGATTCATTGTAATTTCAAAAGATATTGTATAAAATGTTCATATACATTTACTTATTTATTTGAAAGATACATTTCTAAGTAAAAATTAAATCAGAATGCATTTTATATTCACTCTATTAGTTTTTTTCCAATTATTTCACAGGAGGAAAGTTTTAAAAGTCATCATTCCTGCATTATGATGGAGAAAAGTGAATTCTATGATACAGTGTTAATATGATACAGCTGAAATACTTAATACCATAAGTCTTTCATACTATTTCTTATCACATTAACACAGAAACAGTATTTATTTCTTGGCTACCTTAGTGATCCCATAGTCTGCATCTATTAGAGATTCATGAATATTTAGAAGTGAAAATAATCTCTAGTTGAGACTGTACTATTCTTCAAGGTATAGATATGTGTTTTTCCCCCTTCCTCTCATTCCTATTTAGATTCTCTCAAGGAGGATTTTTTATCACTAGCAGTAGAACATAACCTCTGAGAGAAATAGAGAGGCCTTCCCACATACTTCTCAGAATACTGGTGTTAGGATTCTTAGATATAGTTCGATATCAACCAGTTTACTACACTGCTGGCAGAAACTCCATCATGTTTATTGCAAACAGACAGATTTGTAATTTTAGAGATTTTTGTTTTTTTCATTGCAAGAATTTTGCAGCTTCGTGCAGTTGTAGATAAAGCAATTTATGAGAAGCAGTATGAAGATTTCTCAAAAAACTTAAAATAGAACTACCATAAGATCCAGCAATTCAATGTCTCTATATATATTATGTGGCTACTAAAACACTAATTTGAAAAAAAACACACACATGCTCATTGCAGCTTTATTTACACTAGTGAAGATCTGAATACAAACCAAACTCACAAATTCAAAGTGAATAAAGATGTGCTTTGTATACACACTGAACTAGTAGTACTCAGTTGTAAGAAACATGGGTATTTTTCATTTTGGTATAAGACAAATAGACCTGAAGGATACCAAGCTAAAATATTATAAGAAAAATGCCCAATGTTGTACAAAATCAATTATACATTATGTATACACACAATTACATATGTATATATACTTATAAATGTATATAGATACTTATATACATATATATAGCAAAACAAGTAAATATCCAATGAAAGCAGTGTCATAGACTTGAAAACAAAATTGAGATAACAAAGTAGAAAGGGTAGAGTTTAGGGGCTATTTAAGAGTCCAATGGATGGTCTATGGTGAAAGAATGCTTGGCATGATGTGGTAACCCAGTTTTGGGAGAGTTGGTGGAAATACTGAAGGACCTTTCCTAGTTATAATCCACCAACAGAGTCCATTTAGCAAGCTTGTATCAGATAAAGGGTGTTGCACTTGCCCTGTGTGGTATAAGACCATGGGGGACATGTCACTAAACTTGAGGTTCTGTAGTACTACAACAAGCAATGGGTGGGGAGGGAATCATACAATGTCCTAGAAAATAAAAAAGATCCTGCCTATTAAAAAATGAATTTCTAATTTCTGTTCTATCTCCCAACCCCTATGCTGTTTAGTTTATTTAGTTTTGTTTTTCTGATTCCAGGGATAAAACAGAGGGCCTCAAAGGAGGTGCTCAACTACGTAGGCTTGTTTGCTATCTTTGGAAAGTTAGGTAGGTAGGCCCTTGCACATGCCTATCCGGATTCAAACCTGACAACACAAATGACCCCTCACACCTGACCCTGCACACCTATATGGCCACCAGGTCTCTATCAGGACTGATCCTTTAGCTAGAGCCAAGAGCAACACTAAATTCTGCTGAGGACGGTGAAAAAAAAAACAACTGAAAGAAAGGTTTTCTTAGGGGCCAGGTAGATGTTACAGAAATTAGTGTTTGTCTTGTATGTGGCTGTACTGGATTTAACCGCTCCCCCTCAAACTATGCACTCAGAGCCTTGCCAGCCAGCACTGATTCCCTAAGGACAGCTCTAAGCCCTGGGTGTGGCCCTGGAAACCAAAACAACCAAACAAGAACAACAACAAGAACAAAAAGAGTCTCCATTGACATTTTAATTTTGATACATTTAAAAGCAAGCATAACCATGAGGCCACTTTATGGAGAACTAAGTTAATTTAGTTGGGGTAGAAATTGAAGACCAAAAATCGGATGCAAGGAAGAGAACATAGACAAGATCAATGGGGTAAACCAGAATTGTGATGATACCAAGAATGTTTAGAATCTATATCATATTTTCATTTCTCACCATATTAGATAAAAATGTCATAAGGGGAAAAAAGTATCATACAGAGGGTAAGGAGTCTACCTTGCATGCAGCTGACCAAGGTTCATTCTCTGGCACTACATGTGGTCCCTCAAGCCCTGGAAGGAATGATCTCTGAGTTCAAAGCAAGGGTGATCTCCATGTGGACCATCTGTGGGAACCAAAAGAACAATAACAAAATAGTCATAAATGTTTAAATCAGCTACATAAGTGTTCAACCACTTACAAAAATTCTATACTTACATGCCATAACATAAATACTACATTTTGTTGACCCATAACAAATGTTAATTAATAGTATAAGCTATTATGTTGGCATCACTATAAACCAAATTGGTACAACTGGCAGGGCAAGAGCATACTAAATTTTACATATTTTGCAGAAAGAAAAGTATATGCTAATATTATTTAAACTAATTGGAAGAATCTAAATTACTAAATCTGTGAGATTAACGTTGCTTCTTAGCTCTCAGTTCTAAGGACAGTGTTCAGTATCAACTCTCACTAAATTAGCATGAATAACCTTTGTATGCTGAACCAAACAATACCTAATAAGCAATATTTTTATACAAGTCACACTGAAATCAAGAGATTATGTCAGAATAGGATGCATTTAAAATATTTTTATTGCAGAAATTTTGGTTTAAAGATAGTCAAATATTTATAAGTTTTAGGGGTACACTAAATATAAGAGAACTATGTGTGAGGGGTCATTTGTGTTGTCAGGTTTGAATCGGGTAGACATGTGCAAGGGCCTATCTATCTAACTTTCCAAAGATAGCGAACAAAAAAGTTTTAGCAAAAGGTTACAGAAATCAACACATGGATTTAATTTAACTACAATGAAAGGCGAAACATTTTCAGAATTAAGAAAATGTCTATAAAAGGTCTTGCTACTAAGTTTCACCCAGCATAAAAGCCTTTCTCTTTCTTCTTTCTTTCTTTCTTTCTTTCTTTCTTTCTTTCTTTCTTTCTTTCTTTCTTTCTTTCTTTCTTTCTTTCTTTCTTTCTTTCTTTCTTTCTTTCTTTCTTTCTTTCTTCCTTTTCTTCTTTTCTTCTTCTCCTCCTCCTCCTCCTCCTCCTCCTCCTCCTCCTTCTTCTTCTTCTTCTTCTTCTTCTTCTTCTTCTTCTTCTTCTTCTTTTCTTCTTCTTATTTAATACTAATAATGAAAGTTATTACAAATTCTGCCTTACTAGTTTTACTCTTCAGAAATACTTATTATATTATTCAGCTAAACATCTTGAAATTAACTAGCCTATCTTCTTTTTTTTAATTTTTTTTAATTATGAGAACAAAGATGGAAAGAAAGAGGACAAGGTAAAGTTACAGTAGAAGGACAATCACCCATAAACAGATTTCACATAAGTCCCCTTTCTGATATCTTAACATTGAACTTTCAGTCAAAGAATATTAAGAAAAATAAAACAGAACCCATGTATAATTACTTTGTCCCTCAAGTCCCCAGATTGTGATACATGTTTCCTAGCAGCATATCAAGCATTCTAAAGCCATAAAACTTTATGTAACTCCTTAAATATTGAAGGCATAGTACTTCTTTACATTTCCATGCACATGTATATTAGTTTAAGTTATCCTCAAAAGTGGGTGTTTCTTTTTAAGGATGAGTCAAAGGAGCACAGTAAAAAACGGCATTAGAGTGGCAATATTGTTTGCATCGGCACACCAAAATATGGGGGACATGGAAAAGAGAATCCTCGGCCTAAATACAAGGGGACCAAACCCCTGAAGTTTCCTGGCATAAGACCAACTCTAGGCTCCAGGCAAACTAGGTTGCCCAATCCAAGTCGTTGTCTGTAGTGCCAACTCACTTTTATTTTCCACGCTGTCTCTGTTGTTGGTATCATGTTTATGTGTTAAAGATCCGGGAATCTGCATATCCTATATCACAGTTAGGATGGTGCAGAGCATCCTTTCATTTCACCTTACAATTAAAGGGCAATGCAGAAAGCCCTGTCCAGTATGCAGGTCATTGATGTTCTTAAGTCTTCTCAGCATTAAGGGAAGTCTCTTGTGAGTAGATTGATGTCAGAGCAGCAATAGGATCTTCCCTGGTAGAAGATTGCTTCCAGGTGTTGTTGTAAAAAACCTTGGATGTTTCCTAGATAGCTTCCCTGGTTCAGGGGTGATTGGAGAATGGCCATTTTACTGAGGCCTGTGCCAGGTCATTATGCCAATGTTCAGGGTGTAAGGTTCCATTGCACTACAAGATTTGGGTGTTCCAATCTCTATTAGATAAGAATTAATTTGTGTGTAGGTATTTCCCATTTTGATATGCCTATGCAAACAAGGAACCATGCCACATGGCTTTCTAGGCCCATATGGGGGATGCAAGAACATCTATAAAACTCCCCATGACATGGTTAAACATAAGAATTAAACTGAGGGACTCTTTCACCGAATAATTCTTGTTGAAAAGTTCACAAAGAGAAGAATAGATAAAAAGTGGGGAAAATCTTCACTATTTAAGAGAATATTTCATAAGAGTTAGCTGTCAAAGAAAAAAGATGTAAAATATTCAAAGCCATATGTGTACATTTTATGTCTTTTTAAATAGTTGAGGATTGTTAAATCCAGTGCACCACGTTGGTGTGTGATGAGGAATGTGCAGTATAGAAGTTGAAAAGGGTAAATGGGGAGTACTGAAGGTTGGGGTGATAGAGTTGTAAAGTGAAAATAAGCTTTACAGGGGTGTGCAAAAGGGCAGAATACCAGATGGACTTTCTACATACACAATACAAACCTTAAAATGGGATATATTATTAATACGTACTGTGCTATTGCCCCCACGCGGTTTTGAACATGTAAATTCATAAGTTCTTGTCAGAGATTGCTTTAGTAAAAATGAGTAGTTCATCTAGAACAAGGATGTAGAGGGGTCCTGGGGTCGCCCCCATCCCGCACCCCCCCTAGGCCTGGTTAAGCATGCCTCCTTTGAATGGGGCAAAAGCCCAGGGTACCTTCAAGCCCCACCAGGGGTCCTACCTCGGTGGCTTGCCCAGGCATGTGGCCCAGGGAAGCCTTGGAGATCTGGAGCAAGGCGGCAGGGGGTGCTGGGGTCGCCCAGTCCCACACCCCCCCCAGGCCTGGTTAAGCAGGCCTCTTCGGGCATGGCAGGGGCCTGCCGAACCCCATGCTGCTGAAACTCCCAGCTCCCAGAAAGGGAAGATCTAGCCTATATTCTTAACAAAACTTAAAAAAAATAGAAAAAAAACATCTAATCCCATCAAAAAATGGGGAGAAGAAATGAACAGACACTTTGATAAGAAAGAAATACAAATGGCCAAAAGGCACATGAAAAAATGCTCCTCGTCACTAATCATCAGAGAGATGCAAATCAAAACAACGATGAGATACCACCTCACACCACAGAGATTGGCCCACATCACAAAGAATGAGAATAATCAGTGCTGGCGGGGATGTG
>PVKC010000193.1:19483-81786 GCA_004027635.1 Crocidura indochinensis | reverse complement strand
TCATTCTCAGACAGGAAGTTTGCATGAACTATAGTAGCCCAAAACCAAACTATATACCTTCTGACAGAAACAGTCCAGCTCTTTATCTTAACCTTATTTTAGATATATAAATCTTGAATGCCATAATATTTACAGTAGTGGTAACCCAGTAACATCACAGGAAATCTGATGGAAATCTACATAGTTATCCATCAACTTCAATTAGCCTAAAATAGGCCTAACTAGTCTCAATTACAGACCAATGAATACATAGAAACTGACTTTAGTAACAAAATGGCAAAATATAATAGTCATTTCGAATTGACTTGTGTTGCTATAAGTTTTCATAATTCCATTTGCTTTTGCATTGTAACAAGCAATATGAAGTGAATTTATTTGGAAGCAGGCTATAGTGGTGGGTGGGATATTGGGGACACTGGTGAAAGGGAAGGTCACAAGGGTGGTGGGACTGGTATTTGAACATTGATTGCCTGAAATGACTGCATTATGAGCAACTTGGTAAATGATGTTATAATAAAAATTAGGAAGAAAAATCCCACAAATTTGTATGAATATATGCACAGTAATCTGTGATTAGTTTACCAGAGTCACTCTGATTACTTAGGTAACTCCATTATCAGCCAATTCTGGCTTTATCAAAAATTAACTTCTGACAAAGATACTGTCATGTCTTAACATAGTTGGGACCCTAACTAATAATAATTAAACTTAAAAAGTATGTCTGTTAAGGAGGCATCTTACAAGGTGGAAGAGAACCTGTGAATATTGGTGGAGGGATTTTTCTGTTGGTGGTGGGAATTGTGTTGGAATGTTATATGCCTGAAACTTTATTATGAATGAATTTATAAATAATGGTTCCTACAAACAAAATTTTTACTTGAAGCATAGAACAAAATTGCTAGTAAACAAGACAGAAATTGTTTCATTTCATGACACTAATAATACAATGACACTATATTAGAAATGAGTCCTTAGGGTCCCGGGAGATAGCATGGAGGTAAGGCATTTGCTTTTCATGCAAAAGGTCATCGGTTCGAATCCCGGTGCCCCATATGGTACCCCGTGCCTGCCAGGAGCAATTTCTGAGCATGGAGTCAGGAGTAACCCCTGAGCACTGCCGGGTGTGACCCAAAAAACAAAACAAAACAAAACAAAACAAAAAAAAGAAATGAGTCCTTAAAGGTTAGTTCTCATGTTAAATTCCATACCGATAAATAATTCTACTTTGTTTCAGGGGTGGTAGCTTCAGATAGATACTGCTATGAGAAACTAAATATTGAAGGAACTGAGAAGGGTAACTGTGGGAAAAACAAAGACATGTGGATACAGTGCAACAAACGGTAAGATGGAGAATTTACCCCTCAACTAATTGCAAATATTGACTTTTTGTCTGGTTTAGTTTGGGGCTAGACTCAACAGTGCTCAAGACTTGCTTCTACCTCTTTGCTCTTGGGTCATTCCTGATGGTGCTCAGGGAACCTTATGCAGCACTAGGATCCGAATTAAAGTCTACCATGTGTATGTAAGGCAAGCATCTTAACCCCTGTACTATCTCTCTCGCACTTGTTAGAATAACTTTTTTGGTGGGAGGGTTATCCACCCAGAGGAACTTACTTTTGTCTTTGTACTCAGGCATTGCTCCTGGTTTGGCTCAGAGGAACATATCGAATGCTGAGCAGCAAACTCAGGTTGGCAACATGCAAGGCAGGCACCCTATTCACTGTATTATCACTCTGGCAGCATTACTTTGTTTTTTGACTAACTAGTATCTTTCTGTTCTCTGCATAATTCAGCATTCTGTGACAGGTTGATATATCTTTCTGGTGTTCACTGTCTCCTTTACAGAAAGCTACACATATTAACATTAATTGAATCTCTCTCCTATGACCCAAATCTTTATTGCAGCTATCTTAGATTTTCTAACCTGTTAATATTTAAGAAGCAACACAATTAAAGTTTCTGTGTTGGTTATGAATTAAGTACTGTTGAATTAAATAACTAGTTCTGATTTTTCTCAGCCATTTTTACCCAAGGTCTTAGTAATCATTGTCTAATCAGAAGACAAATCATGTCTTCTGTACTCTTTTCAAGCATACCAAATACTGTGCATCCTTCCTTCTGTTTCCCCATTATTCATCTTTTATTCATCTTATCTGATAGCATGACCATAACTAAGATCATTAACTCATAGATATTACAAAATCATTCTTAACAGCTTTCTGTGCCAACAGTCTTCAGGATTCTACCATCAAAGCAATATTCTGGGACCCAGAAAGAGAGTACACAGGATGAGTTTTCCATATATATAACCCACCTCACTTCAATTCCTGACACCACATATGGTTCTACAAGAATTGCCAGGAGTGACCCCAGGGCCCACAGGCTATAGTAAATTCTGAGCACAACTGAGCGTGGCCTCCACACAATGCCCTCTCCAAAAAAAAAAAAAGCTCTATTGAATAATTTTTAACTATGTCATTTTGGGAATTATTTATTATTTATCATAAATTTATAATATGTATTTATTATGATGGAGTTTTGTTTTGGAGACCATCTGGCAATGCTCAGGGGTAACTCTTGGCTCTGTGCTCAGGAATTATTTTTGGCATTGCTTAGGGGACTATAGGGGCTACTTGGTATCAAATCCAGTCAACCATTTGCAAGGCAAACACCTTAATTTCCTATATTAGTTCTCTATTATTTTTAACTATATTTAGTTTGCTGTTTCTTTAAAATAAAACTAAAATGAATAATTGGTTACTCTTCACATTCAGGGATGTGCTTTGTGGCTACCTTTTATGTACCAATATTGGTAACATCCCCAGGCTTGGAGAACTTGATGGTGAAATCACGTCTACATTGGTCACGCAACAGGGAAGAACATTAAATTGCAGGTAATTCTTTAACTGTTTTTTGAGAAAGTTATCTTCAAGAAATGCCTTTCAAATGCTTCTATTATTGGTTCATGTGTATGCTAATAAGCCCAAAATCTAATCTATTTATAGAGCTGATGGAGTTAATTCTGACAGAGAAGAATAAAAGAAGTATAGAGCAATGGAAGGATTGTATAGTAGTTATAACACACATCTGCCTGGTTTCTAACTTGGGCTTGATTCCAGTTTAGAATCACATGGTCCCCTGAGTATCACCAGTTGTTATATAGAGACCTCCAGCACCATTGGGATAGCCCAGGTACCCCACAGCATCAGGGGGCTTAAGTAGCATAACATCCTCTTGTCCTTGAAGTGAGATGAAAATTGCCAGTGCAACTCCCCAGTACAGCTTCCGAGTACCACTTAGGAGATTTACACATACACACAAAACCACACAGATACAACTTAATTGAATGTAGAATTGTATGTCTTATGTCATTATTTGCACATCATTCTTTTTTTAAAAGACTTTATTAATTGATTTTTGGGCCGCACCCATCAGTGTTAAGGGGTCACTCCTGGCTCTGCATTCAGAAATCGCCCCTGGCAGCTGGCATACCATATAGGATACGGGAATTGAACCGGATCTCTCCCGGGTCAGCCTCATGCAAGGCAAACACCTCACTGCTGTGCTATCTCTCTGGCACACATCATTCTTATGATAGAAAAAATATCAGTGAATCAAATATATGTATCTTCTTTTTTCTCTTTCTGAAATACCATGATAATTAACACTAAGTATTTCTTGTTTTAATTTTATATCAATGGGGGTAGGTAGGCAGGAAAAGATAGAAAAGATAATAGAAAAATATTTTTGGAACTTGGAAATTAAATATATATGTAAAAAATAATATCAATAATATCAATTAAATAATAGCAATAAAATAATTATCAAAATTAAGTAACTTAATTCCTAAGTTAGCTACTAGGAAAACTGGTAATCAACTCAATATACAATGCCAGTTGCCAAAAGGCTTAAGTATTGGAAAATAACTCCAGAGGTGGAAATAAAGTATTTGAGGTGGGAAAGAAGTTAAAATAAAGTCAATAGTGGTGCCAGAGTAATAGTATTATGGGTTAGGGCACTTGCCTTGCATAACCTGGGTTTGATCCCCATAGGATCCTCTGAGCACCACCCAGCACCAGAATTTCTGAGTACAGGGTCAGGAGTAACCCCTGAGCATCACTGAGTGTTGCCCCAAATCCAAAAAGGTGAAATAAAGAAGAAAAATGAAGGTTTCTTAAATAAGCTGTTGGGTTCCCAGGCTGCATTTTAGACTCAGTTATGCTGGGGGCTACATATTCTTCCATGGAAAATGTGAGCTTTATATTCTGCAGAGAATAAAACAGATTACCAGATTAAACTGCAGGTAATTCTTTAACTGTTTTTTGAGAAAGTCTTCTTCAAAAAATGCAAGCCATATGAATATCAGAGTAATAAGGAAGTAGTTTTCCTTGTTGATGTATCTTCATTGGAATAAAGACCTAGATTTTTCAATTACCTAACTGATACCCAAATCAAATATGAACATTATCTCAGAGGAAATGTCTCCAACATGAAAAAAGATGAAAAAGCACAACTATGGCCACAATGTTTAAGAGATAAGAAGCAAGAACTGAGTGTTCTTTTTAAATATGAAGAACATTCAGAGAAGAAAAAAATGCTGCTAGAAATATAAAATGTGATGACAGAAATTAAACTCATAGTTAAAATTATCTTCTATAAAGTAGTGTAAAGGAGACAATGAGAAATGGCACTGAACTAAGCATGAATAGACATAGTAAAGAACAGAGAAAACAGTGAAGGCTCAGTGGTAGGATGTTTGCTTTGCACGTGGCTAACTTAGGTTGAACTGCGGTTCTATCCCCCAGCATCCCATATGGTCTGCCAAGCCAGGAGTGATTTCTGAGTGTATAGCCAGGAGTAACCTCTGAGCATCACAGGGTGTGACCCAAAAACAATGAAAAAAAGAACAGAGAAAACAAAAGGGCATAACTTGAGTATTGATTAGAATGAATGGACTTCAATGTCACCAAATACATACATCTACATCCATCTGATGAGATTTCAGAATCTAAAGCAAAGAAAAATATTCTAATAAGTGTTCAGAGAATAGGAGAAGAAAGATCAGGCATTAGCATGAGTTAGATGCTATCAGCAAACTATCCTAACAATGAGAATATATGAGGGAAATAGAAAGCCTGTCTAGAGTACAGGTGGGGGCGGGGAGTGAAGGAGGGATATTTGGGACATTGGTGATCGGAATGTTGCACTGGTGATGGGGAGGATGTCATTTTATATAACTGAAACCCAACCACAATCATGTTTGTAACCAAGGTGTTTAAATAAAAAATATTAAAAAGAAAAAAAGGAAAAGACACTATCAGCAGGAGCTCTGAAAACCAGAAGACAATGGAGAAAATTATTTCCAAGCTAAAATTATGGGGGCAGAAGGGATAGTTCAGAGCACATGCTTTGTATATGGGATGACTGGGTTCAATCCCTGACTCTACATGATCTCCTGAGCACCTCATTAGGAGTAGCCTTTACCACTATTGTATATCGGTAATTACCATCAATACCCCCCAAAAGAAAAACCCAGGACCCAATCAAATATAAAACAAGCTATAATTCTGTAGGCAATTTCAAGTCAGTAAAATGTGAGCATAGGAAATAAATAATTTCAGACAAATTTGCCCCAAATTTTCTCCTCTGTCAATATTTTCTGGAATCTTAGAAATTATATTCCTCCAAAACGAAGTATACTAAGACAATGTTTAGGAAATGAGACTCCCATAATGGAGAGAGGAAGAACAATCCTCAGTGAGTGGTATGAAGAAGTGCAGCATGAACACTGCTGCAGCAAGTCCAGGAGATGACTAGTTTAGACAGGAACAGGAGGTACCCAATGCAGGAAACGCTAAATCCAAACTTCAAGAAAGATTTCTACTGGATTAACTGATGTCAAGGCATCTTTGCAGTGGAGATTAGTCAATTAGTAAAAATGAATTTTGAGATTCTGATATGTTCTTAGAAAGTAACCCAAGAAAGACAAAGAAGAGATTTGTTAATCTTAAAGTAAATGAAGTATGCAGGGAGAAAAAAATAAGTTATAACATACTCTCTTGCTTAGCTGAAGAACATTTTATATTTCTTATTTATTTAATTATTTTTAGTTTGTTTTTTGGGTCACACCCGGCAGTGCTCAGGGGTTACACCTGACTCCACACTCAGAAATCGCTCCTGGCAGGCTCAGGGAACCATATAGGATGCCGGGATTCGAACCTCTGACCTTCTGCGTGAAAGGCAAACACCTTACCTTCATGCTATCTCTCTGGCCCCATATTTTATATTTCTAATATGTATATTTTAATTGATATAATTATTGACTAGACAAAAATTATGGAAGGGTAGAGAAAGAAATGTTCAGATTCCATAGAAGGAAGTCATTAATACTCAAAATGTAAAAATTAAAAATATTAACACAGATTCATTCTTTAGAGATATGTGCATAAAATACAAAAGGATTAATACTATAAAGTGTTTTTCATTAGAAAAGGAGGGGAATGTTGATGAGTAATAGAAGATTGCCTTATTACATTTTTATAAAACAGTATCAATTTGACTTTTATCAGTAAAATATGAATGTAAGAGATAGTATACTGTGCCTTGCACACAGATCACCTAGATTTGCTCCCCAGCACACATGTTTCCCTAGTCCACCAGGAATGATTTCTGAGCACAGAGGCAGAAGGAAAGCCTGAGCACAGTTGGATATGCCACCCCACCAAAAAACTAGATACTTATGTAATTTTGGTAAACAACAAAAGGCATAAAGTTTTTTGTACTAGCATTTACATGACACTTTGTGAATAAATTTATTATATATATTCATTTTCAATATTCTATTATGCACAATATATAGATTGTTGTCAAATAATAAAACTAAAACTGGGGCCCGGGAGATAGCATGGAGGTAAGGCATTTGCCTTTCATGCAAAAGGTCATCGGTTCGAATCCCGGTGCCCCATATGGTCCCCCGTGCCTGCCAGGAGCAATTTCTGAGCATGGAGCCAGGAGTAACCCCTGAGCACTGCTGGATGTGACCCAAAAACCACACACAAAAAATAATAAAATAAAACTAAAACTGCTTAGCAATTACTTTATATCACTTATTAATATAGCAATGTTCGTGGAAATCTAAGCTACATTTTTTCCTATTTACCTGTTAGAAATCTTGAAACATCCTTACATTTCAAACAAAATAATAGTAGAATTGCTACTTAATATTTTTCATGATAGTCAAGGTAAAATGATAATGTCAACCCAACTAAAGTTTTGTTTTAATAACTGCAATAAAATTGTTAAGCATATAGGCATCTCTGAAGAGAATAAGATCAAAGGATTTTATTATGTCCTCTGTTCAGACGTTAAAAATAGTTATAATGCTAATTTTTAGTATATAACAAAGAGAAAATATAGAAAGTGATATAGTCTATTTTTTAACTTGTAGACCATGTTCTTGAGATTAGTGTTAATGAAATCAATCTATTTTCCCCTTGTTTTTAGTGGTGGGCATGTTAAGCTTGAAGAAGACATAGATCTTGGCTATGTGGAAGATGGCACACCTTGTGGTCCCCAAATGATGTGCTTAGAGCATAGATGTCTTCCTGTAGCTGCCTTCAACTTTAGTACTTGCATAAGCAATAAAGAAGGCGCTGTTTGTTCGGGACATGGAGTAAGTATTTAATGCCTTGTCTTGGAAAACTATTCAGTTATCTGTCACAAAATAGATATGATCCTAAATGCTTATTTTTATAATAATGAAAAATATGTTTATCCATGTTTCTGGCTTGTTTATTTAGTCATTGCCACCTCAGTCTTTCAGTTATATAATTGACAAACATGAAAATGTTAATACACACACTCTTAAAAATATTCTTCTATTTTCCTTTTTTGTTATGCTAACCTCATCTTATATGATGCTAGTTTTACATAAATAAAATAAATTTAGTGGGTAATGAAAAAAACAAGGAATCTTTGAATCAGTCTGAATTTGAATTCCAACTCTGTTTCTAGACAAAACTGGACAAATTACTTAGTCTCTCTATAACTCAATTTCTTTTTCTGCTGTTCCATTCTTGCATTATGTTACTCTTGGATGATACTAAAACTGATGCTTATGCAATCCAAATAATCTGATAAGGTCTAATGATAAGATGGGAAATAGAGATTGAAATACAGGCTTTTTAACTTCAAGTTTCCATCTTCCTTGGTCAATATTTTTAAAATATGATCTAATTTAAAACTTATACATATATATATATATATATATTTATTTTGGGGCCACTCCCAGTGGCATTCGCAGCTTACTTCTGGTTCTTTGCTCAGGTATCAGTCTTAGCAATGATGGGGACATGTGAGGTGCTAGGAATCAAATCGAAGTTGTTAATGTGAATGGCAAGCACCTTCCTCATTGTACTATCATGGGATATTTTAACCATATTTCATAGTAGCATTTTGATATAAATTATGTCATCTCCTTGCAAAATAGGTGAAACCAAAGGAAGAAACCCATCCAATGAGAAGTCTTCTTCCTACAGAACTTTTCTGTTCTTTACTTAATTAATTTTTCCAATTCCAATCTGAGTTGTTTGGAAAATATTGAGATACAGGTTCTGTTCATGAATATACAAATTAAAATTGCTTGTTTTCTTATTGCTTTGTAAAATGCAGTGCCAGTTTTTATATGATTTCCACCCTCACCTCATGTTTTATTTGAGAATGTCCTCAGTTCCCATGACCCCGATGTAGCTAATGTCTACTGGATTGAGATGTGTGACTTTTTACTTTGTAATGCCTCCTTCTCAAACTACAGCAAAACATCAGTTCTCTCTAATTTGTTGTATTTCTCTTTTTCTTCTCCGGTTCTTAAAAAAATGAATAAAATCTTGTGATAAAGATTCTCTTTTAGAAAGAAAGAACAGGGGCCCGGGAGATAGCATGGAGTTAAGGCGTTTGCCTTTCATGCAAAAGGTCATCGGTTCGAATCCCGGTGCCCCATATGGTCCCCCGTGCCTGCCAGGAGCAATTTCTGAGCATGGAGCCAGGAGTAACCCCTGAGCACTGCCGGGTGTGACCCAAAAACCAAAAAAAAAAAAAAAATTGAAAAAAAAAGAAAGAAAGAAAGAACACTTTCTACTGGACATTTGAAAAAATGTATTGCTTTGTTTTTGAAATCTTCCTATTACGAATTTTAAGTTGATATGATTTAAAACAGTAATTTCATTGACTTTTTTAGACACAATAAATTAATTCTCTTTAAAAAATTAATTCCCTATTAGTTCCAGAGAAATACTAAAGCATTTGTCCTTGAATACAGCCAATCTGGGAATGTTCAGTTTTCTACATCCTCTATGATCCACAGAGTACCACCAGAAGTGATCTCTTAGAACACAATCAGGAATTAGCCCTGAGCACAGCGAAGTGTAGCTCAACAAACAACAAAAGTTCATTCCCTTTGAGTCAAATTTTAGTCTCCTAATAAAACAATTATTATTCAGAATATAGCATTCCTAAAATAATTTTAAAGTTAGAAATTACTGTTTATTTTTATGCCTTCAAAACAAAAAGTTAATGTTTATTCTGGATTGGTTTTGGATTTCAGGTTTGCAGTAATGAGCTGAAATGTGTGTGTCACAGAAACTGGATCGGTGTAGACTGCAGTACTTACTTCCCTCTTGATGATGCAAAGAATGATTTAACTCTGTCTGACAATGGTAGGTACTTTGTTTTGCACCACCATATTCTGAATACACAAGAAAAGAGAATTTCCCCAAGGGTGTCTTTATATATATGCATATATATTATATATATATATATATAACTATTTAAAATCCTTCCTTGTAATAATGAATTGCAATCATGATAAGCAGTAGTGACTTTCAACTTAGTCTACTGATTTAACTTTATATCATCAGTAATAAACAGTTTTTCAAATATTCTACCTGTGTAGGACTCTAGAATAATTTTATTTTTAATGCCAGGTAGCAAACCCAAGTGAACCCACTCATGTAAAGAAAGCACTCTACTACTGAACTATATATCCCTAGCCCTTTTGGCCTTTTTTTAAATGAAAAAAGTAGCTATAATTATTAATCGTCTAAATATGTAGGGAAGGTTTTATAATATAGGGTTGCATAAGAAAAAAAAATCAAAGAACTTATTTTAAATTCATATTATCTATAGTAAACACCAGTTCTATTGACAAAATAATATGCGATTCTAAACGTAGAATCACCAGAGTACTGGAAGGGAGTTAGGACTTAAATTAAAAATTGAATTTAAATTTTATTTTTGGTGTTTAGGGCATACACAGGGGTGCTCAGGGGTTATTTTTGACTCTGTACTCAGGATTGACCCTGGGTGTATACCTATGATGGCAGGGTATCAAAACATGGTTGTTCTCCTGTAAGGCTAGTGCCTTACCTCCTATTCTATTGCTCTATTCCCTAAATAATAAGTTAAAAGTTGCCTGGTAGAGAAGTTAAATATAGATAGTTGAAGGAAGACATATTTTGAAAATAAATTTTCTCTTTAAAACTATTTTTATTATTTTATTATCCAATATACTTTTGCTCTAAATAAAACTTAATCTTAATGTCAGTTCACCTATAAAAGCTGAAAAAAAGAATATATTAATTTCATTCATCAAGAAGAGTTATAAGTCTTAGCTAATTAGACATTATTAAAGGAAGATATGGCAGAATTAAGAGTTTGTACCACCAGTCTTAGTATTGGTATTGTAGAACTTAATTCCAGCAAAATAGAAATAAGACTGTTTAGGACCATAGATTTAAGTGAGTCACATTTTATTCTATTATCTAGAAATAATCACAACTACCACCTAAGCTTATTGGTTTCTATGAAATTCATGGGATAAAAGGAAGACGGATATGTTAGGTCTTACAGTTGGAAATTTCCAATGTCCCAATTCAGCTGGCATCTGCTAATATC
Source organism: Crocidura indochinensis (assembly GCA_004027635.1). Lineage (NCBI taxonomy): Eukaryota > Metazoa > Chordata > Mammalia > Eulipotyphla > Soricidae > Crocidura > Crocidura indochinensis. The sequence goes on along the minus strand of PVKC010000193.1, from coordinate 70,836 downwards.
AAGGGAGACCTGCTTAGGAGGACTCAGCAAGTCTCAGACCCTCCTCTGACCTTTGGACACAACTAGAACTTCTAAACAGAGGCCAGAGGAGACTTGTGATGCTGGATAGGCCCTGTAGCACCTGAGAATACCTGGTGGGCCTCCACTCCATTCCCTTGCCCTGATGTAATTTGTGGCTGCAGCCAGTGGTGCTAGAGTACCATGTGGTGCTGGGAATTGAATCAGGTCAGATATATATATGGGAACAAGTATATTAGAGGACTGAAATGTCTTATAGAAATGAGACATGTATCTCTTGTCAGAAAACTAAAGAGGAGATAGCATGAGGATTGACTCTAGGAGTATATTTGAAATGCAAAAAGTGAGTTTTAGATTGACATTTCATAAATAGATGGACATATTTAAAAATTTACAAAAACTTGGGAGCCGGGAGGTGGCGCAGGAGGTAAGGTTCCTGCTGCCTTGCCTAGGACGGACCACGGTTCGATCCCCCGGTTCCCATATGGTCCCCTGTGCCTGCCAGGAGCAACTTCTGAGCGCGTAGCCAGGAGTAACCCCTGAGCATCACTGAGTGTGGCCCAAAAACCAAAAAAAAAAAAAAATTTACAAAAACTACCTTTAAAAATTTTATTTAGGGGCCGGGCAGTGGCGCTGAAGGTAAGGTGCCTGCCTTGCCTGCGGACCGCAGTTCCATCCCCCGGTTTCCCATATGGTCCCCCGAGCCAGGAGCGACTTTTGAGCGCATAGCCAGGAGTATCCCCTGAGCGACGCTGGGTGTGGCCCAAAAACCAAAAAAAATTTTTTTTTTTATTTAGAGGCAGCTAGATACTAATTTTGCTTGAGAATTTTTGAATTTTTGAAAAACTGAATATAAACCTTAGAAAATTCTTACAAAATAATCCATAAAAATGAACTCAAGCAGAGAACATTGGGGAGGGATATGGATATGAAAAACTTTTCCAGAAATTCTCAAAGAGGTCTGTAAGAGAAGAAACAGAGTTCTCAGTTTCTTTCTAAAGAAATTCTGTACAAAATGTATTATACCTCTTTTTTTCTCTTTATTTTTCCTTAATTTTCAACGACCACATCACATTTTCCAGACCCACATATGAAAAATACAACTGTGTAAAATGTACCTGTGCAAAATTAAAAAGGAAATAGTATATAAAAATTGTTTTAAAAATTTGATGTAAGAACTGCAAGAAGAGTAAGGCAACTAGTCAACCAAGTACATTTTTGATCTGTAATTAAGTGTGGAGCCAAGAATAAGCCCAGAGCACTGCCAAGTACCCCCCCCCAAATAGATACATATTACATATTTATGTTAGAGTTGATTTTTCTTTCTTCTAAAAAAATTTCATTGTATTGTGATGAGAAAGGAACCCTCATTCACTGTTCATAGGAATGTCATCTATAAAGCAACTGGAAATCTCTCAAAAATTAGAAATAGGCTGGAGAGATAGCACAGTGGTAAGGTGTTTGCCTTACATGTGGAAGGTCGCTGGTTCAAATCTAGGCATCCCACATGGTCCCCTGAGCCTGCCAGGGGTGATAACCCTGGCATTGCTAGGTGTGACCCAAAATCAAACAAAAAAAGATAGAACCTCAAAAATTAGAAATAGGGGCCGGAGTGGTGGCGCAGTGGTAGAACTTTTGCCTTGTATGCGGCTGACCCAGGACAAACTGTGCTTGATCCTCTGTCATCTCATATGGTCCAGGAGTGATTTCTGAGCGTATAGCCAGGAGTAACCCCTGAGTGTCACCGGATGTGGCCCCAAGCAAAAACAATAACAAAACAAAAAAGAAATAGAACTCCCATACATCCCAGAAATATCTTTTTGTTATCTATCTCCAAACATAAGACATTAATTTGAAAGGAAATATGTATACATATATTCATCACAGAAAAAATATGAAAATACCATCATACAATTTTATGAAACATAGGTAGCACTAGAGAGGATAGATGGCTGAGTGATGTCAGAGGGAAAGGAATAGATACTGAATAATCTCTCTTATATATAGGATTTAATGCTACACAGCAAGGTAGCAACAAAGGGCCAAAAGAGACAATGAGAGAATTGATCCACAAAACTGAATTTGTGGTGAAGTCTAGAATTAGGAGAAGATAGGGTGGAGATCAGGAAGAGAGGCCATTTTGAACCTTGAGTGGAGAGGGGTGATGGATATGGTGCTAGAATTACATAGGAAGAGATCATTGACAATATTGTAAATAAATATCTTAAATCAATAATTAAAAAATTTAAAAAACAAACTAAAATAGCCATTGGGACCAAGGATGCAAACTCAGTTGTACAATGCATACCTCACATAGTTAAAACCTTGATTTGATCCCTAACATTACAATCATGTTATACCCTGAAACTATATAATGTTATATCCCAATGATATTGCAACAGAGATATTAGCATTTAAAGGATTTATGAGAGTAAACTGCTAAAAATAAAAATATTCATCTAAATACATGAGCTGTTTATCTAATAATTACAAAGCTGGAGAACAAAGTTCCTGAAATAATTTTATATCAAAGTCTCAAATATATTCACTGATCCTTGTTCATTTATTTTTCCCTAGGTGTCGCTGGTACCAATATCATAATAGGCATAATTGCTGGCACTATTTTGGTGCTGGCCCTCATATTAGGAATAACTGCCTGGGGTTATAAGTAAGTGAAATGTCTCCATATTCTCATTGTTAGAATCTACTCTAAGACATTTGTGTAGATGAAATCATCTAGGAATTTTATTTTAAATTGGATAAATAATGCTTCTGGTAAAAATAAAGTTTTAACTCAGGCTTCAGTTAATCTCATTTATGTCTATCAAAATCCATCAGTATTTTTCTAAATCCGTCTAATCCATGTCTTATAAAAACACTGCTTCATAGTGACATAGATTTTTATGAGTTAAACGCATATCCAGAAATCTAGGCAAGAGACTCCGTTGGAGAGCTCAGGGCTGTGCCTGCAGAATGACTAAGACCAGCAAGAACATTAGCAGCAGATATGTCCTGACGTTTGCTGGGTCCATTCATCACACTAAGGACAAAAACCTCTTTTTTCTCAATCAATATGAAGGAAGATTTGGAATTTGTTAATATATATAAATATATATTAATATTCTTATGTGAAAAATCTCAGGGATTTAATGTTTGTGAAAATTAGAATTCAAATCCAAGTTATGACTTAATGAATAAAATAGCCTTATTATTTTGTAAACTTCAAAATCTAACTTATAATTTCTGCTTTTTATTTGCAAATTTTAGAAAGCTATAAATGTTCTAATTTTTTAATCATTTCTTCATAAGCACTTAGCTAAATAAATGACTTCAAGCTTCAAACTTACTTAGGTACTTAATATGCTTAATTTATTTTTTAATATGAACATGAAAATGTCCTTAGTAGTTAAATTTTAAAGCTCAAGAAGTTGAAACAACTATAATGAGCCTTAAATTTTCTTTAGAAATTTAACTTAAAGTCATAGTTTTGATGATGTCTGAGTATGATGCTTTAGGATTGGATTAGGGCCCTTTTTCCATTTGAAAGGTTTTTGTTAGGCTTTTCTGGCGACTTTCTTCCATTATATGACATTCTTTCTTCCCTTCTTCCCTTACCCCACTCTAGACCAATGCAATTCACTAAATTCAAGGGAATTAGAGTGCTTACATGGTTTTAATTCAAACCTTTCAATTGAGTACATGTAGTAGTAGTAGCAGCAGTAGTAGTAGTAATAGTAAGTAGTAGTAATAGTAGTAGTATCATCACCTGACATCAACTTAAATATCTGAATCAATTTCAAAAGTACATATGGTGGTCAAACCCTGAATTATCTTTGACTTTCAAGATAAACTTTGTAGACTATAAGCATTAAAATATAGAGCAAAATTTGCGTAATACTATTTTAGCAGACAGCACATTGTAGTGAAATTTATGTGGCCTAGTTAATAACACAGTGAAAGGGAATACATAGCGATAGTAATCCATCATCCTAATTAAATAAGTATCTAGCCCTGTATTACTGCCTAAAAGTTGTTCAGCAACTATTGGTCTCTTGGCCCAGTCATAAGATACAGCACTCACATACATTGCACAGGCTGATTTTTATATAGTCTTGGAGACTTGAAGTTCTTGAAAGAAAGGTCTTGAAAGAAAGACTTTTCAGTATAATTATCATTTATTTTCGCCTCACACTTTAGGTGAATTAGTTCCTTCTTGAAGCTGCACTTTGTTCAGCTTTTCTGATGCCAGACTTAATGTGCCAATAACCACACATGCCTGGATCATTTGAAGTAGCTTGGTGGATTCCTTTAGTCATGTGAAACAGAAGCCAAAATTTTCCACCACATACTGAGCAAGTTGATATTTAATTTTTATAACCTTGAAAATATCTTTCAGAATTTGATACTTGAATACCTGTTTCTATTGCTTATGAAAGCTTTTATTATTATTACTACTAATAATAACGTTATCCATTACTTGTCGTATCTGTTTGTTTTGATAATTAGAATTCATAGTACTTTATATGTAAAACTGCTTTTTAAAATTTTTGTTTTATGTTTTTACTATGAAATCATAGTTATTCATGATTCAACACCAATCCCTTCACCAGTGTTGACTTTTTCTCAGCCAGTGTCCCCACACCCATTCCCATTTGTCTCCCACCAGTCTGTTTCTACAAGAAACAGCTTTAAAAATACATATCATGTTGTACTGTGGTTTACAGTAACACTGATAGTATTCATACATAACACTTTTTTCTTACAGTGCTATACACAGTAGCCCAAATCTGAAAACATCCCAAGTGTCCAAATAAACTGTAGATATAATTGATTGATTTTATAAAATTCTTTTGAAGTTCTCACTTTAAAATAATTCTGAATATGTACACTTTGCAAATTAATTAAGGAAAAAGATTAGTCCAAACTGCAGGTTCTTTTCATCAATAATTTGAAGCTAAATTATGAAAGTTTTTTTTTGGTTTTTGGGCTACACCCAGTGATGCTCATGGGTTACTCCTGGCTATACGCTCAGAAGTCGCTCCTGGTAGGCACAGGGGACCATATGGGAACCGGGGGATCAAACCGTGGTCCGTCCTAGGCTAGCGCAGGCAAGGCAGCAGGCACCTTACCTCCTGCGCCACCTCCCGGCTCCCAAATCATGAAAGTTTTAACATTGCTAAAAGTATTCAGAGTATGGATAAAAGTAGAAAGAGAATATAGAAATATTAACACAGAAATAATATTTTTGAATATAATGTTTCACATATTTTACTTGAAAATAAAAAGTGGGTTTCATACCAGAGAATTCATTTTTCTTATTAATCCTTATAAGTAAACTTTCTGACTTTTTAAATGTTCTTTGTGAAAGAATAGGATATTACACTCATTGGGAACTGCTTGATTAATTTAGGCTGAGAGACTAAAAGGCAGAACATATAGAGTATAGGAATTCTGAGTTTATTTCTAACCCCTATCTGATGGTGTCAAAAGTGAAAAATAAATAACAAATAGGCACTTTTACTCATGAGCTCATAATAAACATGACAGAAAAATCATGAAAATGATTTCAATAGAAGTTGCTACATAATTCACGTGGAATCCACATTGTTCAAAATCATAGAGGAAGGAACCTCTGCTATGATGCTTGGTTTTTCTATCTTGTTTCAAAAATATTAATACTTTGGTCATGATTGTTAAAAAAAATGAACTCTTTTGAGTTAAAAATTAAAGGTCAGTTCTGAATGCTTTCCAGTGGTCCTCAAACTATGGCCCGTGGGCCATATATTGTATTTGCTCCCATTTTGTTTCTTCACAAAAATTAAGATGTATGCAGTGTGCATAGGAATATGTTTGTAATTTTTGTTTTTACTATAGTCTGGCCCTCCAATGGTCTGAGGGACAGTGAACTGGGCCCCTGTTTAAAAAGTTTGAGGACCCCTGCAACTGTGTAAAACACATTTTTGATTAAAAGCAATTTTATTTTGCAAGTTGTATAAATTTAATTTAGTGTTCAACTAAATTCTTTTTTTTGGGGGGGGGTTGGGTTACACCCGGCAGTACTCAGGGGTTACTCCTGGCTCCATGCTCAGAAATTGCTCCTGGAAGGCACGGGGGACCATATGAGGCACCGGGATGCGAACCGATGACCTTTTGCATGAAAGGCAAACACCTTACCTCCATGCTATCTCCCGGGCCCCTCAACTAAATTCTTTTTTTAAAAAAAGACTGAGCTTTGCACAAATTCTCTCAAGGTGACACTTCATGAATAAATAGAAGAACTTAGGAGATTCACAGCAGTCATAAATTAACTTACTTGGATTTATTATGTACACGGAAATAAAATCCTATGGGTTCCTTTTCCATTCTCCTATTTGAAATTCTTAGGAAGAACTTTTATTTAGTTCAGCGGTCTATTCTAAAAGGAATGAATTGTAATTTTTATTTCTGTGGAAACAATTGGCATACATAACTTGTTTTTTAATTTTATTAAATCAATGTTTGAAAGCCTATATTTGAAAAAGGATTGAAACTTTATTTAGAGTACTGAGATGTTTGTTGACAACAGATATTTGAAATGATACAATTTATTTTTAAAAAACAGTTTCAATTACTGCAATTATTTATGCTTTTAAAAATATTTAAAAATACTTTTACTAGACCGTTGGTGTCTATATACATCTAATAGCATATGTGTTTTGTTTATGTGTTTATGTTTTCTGTTTTAACTTTGCATTTTTAAATCCTCTATTGGTGACCTTCCAATAAATGTTAAAGTTTTTTTGTTTAGTACTCCGTATTAATATACTTACATAGGTAATTAATTCTTTTTTTCCTCCCTTTCTTTCTTGTCCACGAAAAGAAACTATCGCGAACAGAGGTATGTGATGAGAATAATCTGAAAGTATAACTAAAAGATTTAAATTTTGTTAGCATTTTTGGAATTCATGCAAATATAAATAAAATCAGGTTTGTTTTTATACTCCAGTGCTTATAAATTAATCTTAATCTGCCTTGGCCTTCAAGTAATAATTTTATAATGTATTCTATACAATATATTCATCATAATCTAATTTTAATAATATTTTCGTTGAACAACGCTAACGATTAGTTCTTGTTTGTGTGTGTGATTTTTGTAGTAATATGTATAAAAATCAATTTTTCATCTGAAACAAACCTTTATATTAAGATAACACCTTTGTTTATGTGAGTTTATTGGCTTTTTCATATTTCTAGCAATCTTATTGCTAAATTTTCCAAGAGTGTTTATTTTTCTTTGTTATTATTATATTAATAGCTCATATTTGTAAGTGATAAACCATATTTGGACATAGTGTCATAGAGAAATAATTTACATCATTTTAATTTCTGATTATCTAGTATATTTTCTTGAATAAAAACTTCCAGTAGAGTCAGGCACCTATTTGTTATCATATTAGAATTTGTCTGACTAACTACATAATAAGAGATAGAAAGTATTCATATAGTTCTGTAAAAATTGCATCTTTTTTTCTAAGTTGGGCCATATGGGGACACGCATTTTTTAAATTTTATTCTTCATTATATATTTTAGCTATTGAATACAAAACATTCTAATATACTGGAAAACTTTCTAGTATGTCATATAATAAATATTTTAATACTCAAGTATTTGTATATATTCCTACTTAATTTAGTTTTTCTGTATTTCATTAAAGACAGGCTAGAAATAAGATACAATAAATATAGATGCTTTTGGGGGTCTCAACATTAACTTTTAGTTTAAAAAACAAAAATTTCAATTTTACTCCATATTTCTTCCCATTTTATAACTTTTCTCTAAGTACAAAATCTAAGTGAATAAGTGGTACCTTCAGTGTACCTGTTGAGTTCCTCTTCAGTTGTTTACATATTAGAACATACTGATCTTACTATGAAGTTACTAAGTCATACTTAATGGAAAAGTAAAAGTAAGGGGCCAGAGCAATACAGTACTGTAGATGAAGCACTTGCCTTACATGCAGCCAACCAGGGTTCAATCTCCAGCACCACATATGATCTGTCGTCAATACCAGGAGTGATCCCAGAACACAGAGCCAAGAGTAAGCACTGAGGACTGGCAGATACGGCTCCAGCACATCCCATATAAGACTATAACTGGAGCAAACTTCATTAAAATTTTAAAAATTAACTAGATCTTTTTCATGACATTTTTGTACACATGTGTCCTAGAAAGTGGGAGAAACAAAAGTTGGTGCCAACAAAAACTTTTATTGATAAGTCATACTAAAATTTCATTACTTTTAACTTTACTTTTATAGGTGCTAAAGCTGTATATAATTTTGATAGCTATATAAAAAGCAGGAAATGTTACAGAGATGCAACATAAAGACATGGCCTAAGATATGTAGTTTTATCTAGAATAAGGGAATTTTTCACCCCACAAAAGCTCATGTATAAATTTGTGTACCAATCTCTATTCTAGTGCAACATATGGATAAATATAGTTAAGGAAAATGTTATTTTAAGAACTTTTATCTGTGTGATACAATTTTTATTCTTTCTGGTATTACTGAGTCATTTAATCAGTATGGCTACTCTTGAGGCCTAGTTCTTTTTATATAGTTGTCATGTCTTCAGTAGATACTTATTTTATTTATTTTTATATATTCAAGCACAATATTTAGTTTTTATCCTTGTATAGAGTTAATGAATCTTATATTTGTTCAATAATTTCAAAATGGAAAGGTAGTAAAAAATGAACATAAGATCAGGAAGCTTTAAATGTTTTATGAAGAATTTTCTTTTTTGAAAATATCTTAGTGGTTGAATTCGTGCTGACACCAAATGATTAAGGTGTACATTATTATAGTTACAATTTTGTGTCCAAGGAGAGTTGAATCAAAGAGTTGTTACACATGCTTTGTATGGGGAATGTTGGGTTAGATCCCCAAACACCCCTGGAACTGACTTTCGTAATGCTTCAAGAGTAGCCCCAAGCACTGCCAAGTATAACCATAGAAGAAAACAAAATGGAAAAGATAGATGCAGTCTTATAAATGTACCTATAGCCATTCAACTACAATTCAACTACAACTTTATCAAGAAGCCACATAGTTGGAATGAGAACCTTGGGTGGTTTCTTCAAAATATATTTTTCTTGGAGGTTTCATGCTGGCTGGACCAACTGAACAATTGACAAAGATTAAAAATATACCAGCTGACAAAGATTAAAAACATACTCAAAGATTAAAAATTAAATAAAAAATATACTCTATATACATGGTCTTGGGAAATCACATAAAATTTCTCCAACTATAAAACCAGATCAGGGCCTCGAGAAACAATACAGTAAGGCTCTTTCTTGCCTTGCATATAGCCAATCCGGGTACATACTGGCTTCCAGACCACCACGAGTAATTCAGAGTGCAGAGCTATGAGTAACCCCTGAGCATTGCTCCAGTATAACCAAGAGACAAGCAGACTAGCAAAATAAGATAAAATTCTTTGTAATTTGTAGGACTACTCAGTAAGGGAAATTTTTACTTATCTGTCTTTGAAGTGTGTTCTTTTTTCTCATCTCTGAGATTGATGGTATTGCTATTCTCAGAGTGAGGCAAAGTTCAAGTTGAGTGAGAGCCACATTTACTGTTTAAATCAGTAAAAGTATTGGTGAATATAACATTTTTGCCATCCATATTAATTGCAAGAGTATATGAATATGTCAATTATCTAATTCTTAGTAAATTTATAATGGATCAGAATGCCAAGCTCCACAAATGTTTAAATTATTGGAGATATCAGGCAGGTGATTCTATAACTGAGCCTAATTATTTTGCAAATTTCTCTCCACATGTTATTGTCTGTATTGTCATATCAAAGAATGTGTGATAGGTTTAATTGAAAGTCTGACAGAAAGGTGAAGCCCTTTGTTTTCTATTTGTTTACACATTTATTAGTAAGAATTGGAAATCATATTCTAGAGCATAATGGAGGGAAGGATTTCACTTTAAATTATGCAGTGAAAGAGAGAACCTTGGTATCTTTGATCTGAAAAAAATGTTAACCTCTTATATTTAGAAAGATGTTATTGATTCTTTTCTGTTTTGAAAAAAAAAGGCATCAAGAAAGAAGAATTATACAGTTTCTTAAATGATGCCATTGTTTATATTATAGCATAATTGTGTAGGAATTTAGACATGTTTACATGACAAGTAGAAGTATTAGTTTGGCTTTTCTTTTTAGACAGGTTTACAAAGAAAAATAGAGCAGAAAATAAAAAGCATTCATTGGATTTGAAATATATTCGACTGAAATACTCTCTTTCATTGTCTGAAATAAGTGCACATCATTATGCTTAATGTAAAATAGCAATGTAAAATGTCTTTCTGATCTATGCCTTAAACAGAAACCATTTCCAATTTATTTTCTCTTGTTTTTGCTACATTATTTTGTTTGTGAACTCCTTTCTTTTTTCTTCAAACCTTTTCTTAGTTTGTTTCTATATTATTCTTTTCATTTTTATTGCAGTGATAGCACACATATGTTTCTGTGATTCAGTACACATTAAATAATATTTTTAAAACAGTAATCATTTCCTTTGCAAACATCCTAGACATAAATTACTGGGGAATGCCTACTTGACTTTAACATGACTTAATTACAGTTTTTTCTTTGTATTATTATTCTGAACAAGTGTATGGATTATTAAATAGTATGATACAATGGATCCTTTTAGAAAAGATCAGACTTCCTACAATATAGGGCCAACCATTTGTTCAAAGGTTTTGAGATAATTCAAAAAACACTCTTAATTTAGAATGTTAAAATGCTTAAATTTAGGATGTTAGCACAGTACATAAATAATTATTAATGTGACTAAATTAGAAATTGAACTATATTTGTCTCCTGAAATAGACTAAAAGTCAACAAACAAAAAGTATGAGTATTGTAATCTTGGGGATAATTAATCATTACTGTTTATATGAGTCAGCTGCTTAGAGTCATTAAATTTATAGAGATTTTTGCCTTAGGGAATAGAAACTGCAGTTACAATAGTAATACTTAATAGGTTGTTATTAATTCAAAATGCCAAAGTACCAAGGTGTGATAGGGAAGAAGAATCCTGTAATTAATTTAGAAAGGTATCCTTTTGAGGAAAAAGGATATTTAGTTAAATAAGCTTTTATTTTGGTCATTCATAAACAATTTCATGTACATGCTATAACATATTGGATGTAATGTGAAAAATATGAGGCAGTTTTTGCATTATAAAACTTACTAGTGGTCAGTGTGTTGTTCATATCAAGACAAAATATTTTAAAATGATAAATTTAGGAAGACTGTCATAAAGATTAAAAGATAAAATTTAGCTAAAATTGATGCAATCATTAGTCATCTGATAAAATTGTTTATGAAATATTATCTCATTGATCATTAATACCAGGTATTCTTTTCTTCACTAAAGATTAAACAAGAATAAATATGATTAATTATTTAATGAAATAATTTAATTGTCTTAGCTTAAAATTGATATTATAAATGGATATATTTTTATCACAAAGGATAGCTAATATTTTTAAGATATATTTAACAAACATCATAATAAATGTATAACTTATTGATATTTTAAACACTAAGTGAAGCAAATTACATACAGTCTTTATAGAATTTTTAGGAAAATACAAAGTAGTTTAAGTACTTTGAAGATTTCACAGATGAGACAGATAAGATTCATTTGACTGGGATGTTAAAAATTGCTCTGTCTCATTGAATATTAACTCCCTTCTAACCTTCTTAATCAAATTGATAGTTTATGGCATTCTTAGCATCTAGGATGTTTGTGAACTATGTAAACAATTATCAGAAACTGCAAGATATTTTATTGAAGGAGTGCTAAAGTGTTCTCAATTGAATGAAATGAAGCTGGGTCTCATCCATTGATACAGCCAGTGCATTGAAGCTTGCAGTTTCAGCTTAGATTGCCCTTTGGTAAATACTTAGATGCCAGGCTAAGGAAAAAGAAAACAATCTAATGGGTAGAATAATAAAAAGATCTGTGCCAAAGCTTGTTTACATTTAAGTTTAATTTTGTGAGGCTTATTTTATGTACTTACAAGTATTACCTAGGGGCCAGCTGGTGTGTTATTAGGGTGGGTAAGGCAATCTTACCTTGCTTGAGGCTGATCTGAGTTTGTTCCCCAGCAACCTAGAAGATACCCCAAGCCTTCCAGGAGTAATTCCTGAGCACAGTAATATGTTGCCCAAAATAAACAAAACAAAAATGTAATATCATTAAAGATAAGAGAGACAAAACCAAAATATATATTTAATTTAACATAAAATGATTATTATTAGGAATGTTGATAGAATGAACTATTTTCATATTTTATAAAATTTGATATACAAAAGAGAAGCTTCCTCTCATATATCAGATAGAAAGATCTGACTTTGTTGATCTAATATATTTCAAGTATTGTTGAAGTATTTTACTGATAAGAGAATAAAAATATATGTCCAGAGATTAACTACATATTTAATGAAAAGATACATTTATCTAAATTATTAGTACTATTATATATGGGAAAACTATATATATATATTCTTACAGAAATGTTTCATAGTGCACTAGAAGAAAAAGATTATAATTAGAGCTTAAGTCACTTAATGTGGTGAGAATATTAAAGAAAAATATATATTGAAGTTAGAAGTAAATCTTCCATAAAAATCAAATGAAAAATTCTACTATAAGGGGAGTGTTTATTTCATTACAGTATTAGTATACTTATTCCCAATGAAAAAAGTATTTTAGATTTGTATAAATAAGTTATTCACGCGTATTAGTTAAATATGAGATTTAACTAATAGGAAAGGTTATCATTTAAACTACAAATGACAGAGCATTTTAAACATTTAAGACAGTATGACAATGGGTATTATAAGCAAGCATCTGGAAGAATGTGCCATTTGGGGGACATAATAGAACATTAGCATTCAATTAAGATCAGCATGATAATAAAAAACAAATGGAAATTAGCGCTGTTGAGCATTTGTTGGAGACCTACTAAGTACTGCTCTGTTTAAAATTCTCAGTTCAGCGCTAAGTTGTGGCAAACGGAGGGTAGTGCAGAATAAAACTAAATCAAGTTTTGGACAAGTTTTTGGCTAGAGCACAAACTTTAAAAACTGATAAGATCAGTTACTGGAAGAGGAGGTTGACTGAATAGGCCCTTCTGAAATTTTCTTCTCTGTTCCCTTAGCAGAGTACTGAAAGCTTCTCCAATCTTATTTAATTAAAATTCAGGATGATTGGGATCAGTCACAATGCAGATTAAATAAATTAATTTTGTAATCACTGCAGTATAAGTAGGAAACCAAGTTACACCAAGTTTCTATAAATATTTATATTTTGTTTCTCAATAAGAAACCCACTGTATTTTAGGGCTTTCTTTCTCCTGCTAAATTATCTTCCTCTATATTCTATTATAAAGTTATAGAAGTATATGTTTGATTTACCTTTGGAATCCTTTCAATTTCTATTTCCATTAAATATATAGTAAAAGTCCAAATTAAAAAGAACTCTTAATATTTGGATAAATTATAGAACAAAGTTTATAAATAAGTTTAAGGCTAATTAAGATTTTACTATATAATGTTTAGAAATTATAGTTTGCTTACTACTGTGAAAAGAATCTATTACTCATTTGGGCAATATTATTTTTTTCAACATGTGTCTCCTTGGCATCATTTTTTTAAAAGACTACATGTAGTTAGCATCTCCAAATATAATCAAATTATAGTGAAAAGCCTAATCTTTCCTCATTTTTTTCACCAGAATATAGGCTATATTAGAAAGGCTTTGGTGAACACGTATCTAACATCTTTGGACTTAGATGAACTGATTTGACACATTTATTAATAATCTTATGTGTTGTTACAAATTTGATTCATGTAGACCATTACCCCTACCTCTTTATTCCTAAAATAATATTTGTATATGTCTGTGTTCATGTGTGTGTCTTGTTTTCTGACTCTGAAATGTTTATTATGCCTTAGACAGTTACCCCAGGGAGATTATGTAAAAAAGCCTGGAGATGGTGACTCTTTTTATAGCGACATTCCTCCTGGAGTCAGCACAAACTCAGCATCTAGTTCTAAGAAGAGGTCTGCTTTTCTGTCGCATTTTCAGATTTCTACCTGTTCCATCACACATTATTCCATTAGTCAGAACATTTCATTATTTTGCAGCAGGTTTGATTACTTCTTCCTTCTTTTTTGAATGTTAAAAAATAGTATCCTTTATTCTTTGATTACTTTCTTTCAAAATGCCATATGCTCAGAACCAGTTGTTCATAAACCAATTAGATCAGAAATGGAAATGAAAAGCAAATTAAACAATTAACAGTACTAATTCTGTATAGAAATCCCACAGGGTATTTTTTCTCATCTTGCTCTTTATATGGCTTAAGAAAATATGTTTCATATTCTATATTTTAAATGGTGAGCTTTATGTCATGTCTGGTAGTCAAAGAAAAAGGTTACTTTCATGCTTCAATAAAAGCAGTTGTGTTAAAATAAGATGGTAATATAAGTGCTTCATTGGATTTTTTTTTATATACATTGGAAAAATTTTAATTGTAAATTTGTGAAAGCTAAACTTTCTATGGTTAAAAGACTGCTTCTCTGTGAATCATATATTTGAATATTTTTCCTTTTATCTTGAAATGATTATTTCTAGACTTCATAATTTAGAGTTTGGTTGCCAAATTAAGTATGGTTAATGTTTGCCTGAATTCTGTAATAATACTGGTGGAGTTAATATATTACTTGTATGTCTTAACTCCGATGTTCTATTCTGACTTTAGGACTTTAAGGGATCTGAGGTGTAAAGGATCACTTAAAATTCTGCATGTTTTATTGCTTAATAAAACAAAATTATACATAAACACATAGTTACATGTTTGAGAAAATGAGACCTACACTCACTGGCGGAAACTAAAATAATTCATCAGAAGAGGTTTTTTGTCAATGGGGTATACTGTATTAAAATTGATAACCCCTGTTATTTATTGGACACAGAAGTTACTTTATATAACAGTAGGGAAAAATGCTAGTTTATTGTGAAGAAACATAATCTGTTTTAGAGTTCCAAATAGAGTTGATACAAATTATGCAGTAAGAATCTTAATCAGGAAAAATAAATTAGAACAAAATCTGAGAACTTATATTTGTTTTAATCATAAAGGATAGTTCTAACTTAGATTACATATTTTTTTAGAAAAATTAAAAATTAATTTTAGTACAAGGAATGTAATTCTATAGATGAATATTTTTATTATTTCACTGTGAGCTTTTTGAGTAGTTTTATTTAATTCTCTCAGCCAAATATTTAATTTTCATTTACACAGTAGATTAAGTGGAAAAATGAAATACAAGAACAGAACTGTTGTCTTCTTGTACAAAGTAAGAAATTTTTAATCAGGAAATAATGTCTTAAACTCCTAATGTAAGGCACTAATATTTAAAGATCTTGTTGAGTTCTATTTCTGCTTGCTCATTAGTAGAAGTCTCCTTTAAAAAGTAGGCACTATTAGCAATTAGCTGAAATGATACATGGAAAAGATTTTCAGTGCTCTTAAGTATCTCAAGAAAAACTGAAAATATTATTTTGAATAATTCCTAGATTTTAGCAAAATTCAATAGACTTAGATTTTCAAGTGGTTAAAAATCATATCAAATTTTGTGACTCATTCTAGTATATGTTATTTGTCAACGTACTTTACTTATGGTCCAAGGTAGGTATGTGAATTTTGCTCCTTGTAAACAATTTATTCAAAGATATTAGGACACAAAAGCATAGAGCTTAATGGTACATGGGCTTTATGAGAGCACTTTTATGATAAAGATCTGGTTCAGTGCAGTTACTGCACAGTTAATGGATCATTTTAGGAACATATTTGTGGATAAAATGACAGCTCTCAGAAAATAATTCTGTTATTGAAGAAAACCTAAGTATTATTTTGACAAAGATTATGTAGGTTCCATTGAGCAATGAAATCTCTTGGAAGTCCATGTTCTCATAATCTTTGAATGGAAACCATTGCTTTACAATTAAGAAACATCTACGGTGGGACCCCATTATAACTTTGCTGCTGGGCTTATATAAATTAAACATATATTAAATTTTCTATATGGTGGCTCCATCATAGAGAATGAAAATTGGCTAGCTTTATAAACTGATACTTAACTGCTTTCAATTATAAATTGTAATGGGGTTCCATTGTATTTGACTTTTCTTAAATTGAATGTTGTGTAATTCTGCCTTCTTCATGAAGACTTTCATGTTCTCTTCATTCTTTCATTTCAGATTTTTTTCCTTTTTGGTTTTTATGCATAGTAATGCTTAGAAACTGCTTAATGGTTTCATCACAGTCATTTACATATATGAATAGCATATAAATATTTTAAATTTCAGATCAAATGGACTCTCTCATTCTTGGAGTGAAAGGATTCCAGACACAAAACATATTTCAGACATCTGTGAAAATGGGAGACCTAGAAGTAACTCTTGGCAAGGTATAGGTCTGAGACTTTGACTGAATACATCTCTCATAACCCAATTCTGTATTCTGTGGTACCTTCTTGTAAAGATTTGTTCTTTGCAGTAAGCTATTCAACTATTTTTTTTCTCAGCAAAGAGGGGCATTTATTATAAAGTGCAGTTCTTTCATTTTTTTCTGGAATGGGAAAGAATAAGATTTCATATATGTATATATATGTAAATATATATAGAGCTATATATATATATATAGTTCACTGGATATGTGGAAAAGGTTAAACAATGCTATAAAGTTCAATGTTTTAGAACTGATGCAGGTTGTGAATTTCATTCCCCTTGAAAAACCATTTAATTAAAAATAAGACAGTTGTTTATAACTATATAAGTCACTATAAACCATCTTTTTCAGGTAACATGGGAGGCAACAGAAAGAAAATCAGAGGAAAACGATTTAGACCTCGGTCTAATTCAACTGAGTAAGTCAGAACCTCTAATGGGGGAAAAAGAAAGACATTCCAAGGTCCTGTACAATCAGTGTGAGAAATTAATTAACCAAATCGTGAAAGAACTGTAAACCATACCTCTGGTCTTGGTTTTATCATTGTAAATCTTTTAATTTCTTTTTTCTGCCATTTAAAAATTAACCATGGCTTTTCTCTTTTACATAGGCATCTCCGCAACTGTGCCCAAACCAATATTCACTGATAGTGGGGGGCTCACCCTCGCTGCAGGCTTTTTCCTCCAGAAATCTACCATTGTGGTGTCTTGGTTCCGTTTGAAGGGAATTTTGATAACATTCCTTTCTTCTCATCACCAGGGGCCCATTTCAGAGGGTTCACCCTTCCTTTCCCCAATGTCCACTCGCTCTAGAAGCATCAGGGTACAGTTCTACAAGAGCATGAAAATGCTCACGATATGAAACCACTGCTCTGAGGTCTTCATGGCTGCCATCTAAGCATTCTCTCAGACTACTGCAATAGTTTCCCTTTTAAATTTTCCTGCCTAGGACGTTTAAAAGGGCATTTATCTGAACTCTTTCTTTAACGGAATCATTGTCACTAAATGCAACACTAACTGTTTAAATTGATAGCCACACATTTTTTTTTTCCTAATGGAGTTGGAGTCAGAAATTACATTTAAGTTCATATAGTTATTGCTGCAAAACTTCTGTGCACTTTGTTTCTTAAGTAAGTACAAGCAAAACCAAGCTTCCTCGAATCTTAAAAAACAAAAATAAAAATCCTCTTTTGGTACCCTTCTGGACCTTGCCACCTGGTTTTAATTACTCACTTTTTTTTGAGGCCCACCAACATTAAGATTTTAAAAAATTGCAACATTCTCAACTTATTCCCAGGATCTCTGGTATTTATCCACTCCTTAATACTTAAAGAAAAACTGAAGAGCAGATGAACAACTGCTTATCAGAAACTTACGCTGAATTTTCTATCATTATATCCTAACATTTTTAGTCCAGGACAATAACATTGTTCTGAAATTTGCACCTCCCTGCTGATGGTATTGCTTTGTAAGCGGCTTATTCAAATTTACAGGAGGATATTTTATGTTAGAAACAATAGATTCATTCACGTGATACCATTGCATGGTCCAGAATGGCATCATGGAAGTACATCCTAAATAACTAATCTCTTAGAGTTTATCTTATACGTTTCTAAAACATTTGGATGCTTAAGAGCTCATGGTGGATAAACTCTTCTTGGAATGTTCTTTGATTTGTTTTGCATGAGGTCTTTTGGTAAGAGCTCCTTAGATTATCTTAGTTGTTCACAAGCATAAATATACAAGTACAAGATCTTTTTAGGATTTCCTTTGTGTACCTTTAGTGTTTCAACAGTATTTCCTTTAATAAGGCTTTGATAATTCCTAAAAGAAAAGGGAGGTGGAGAAATCCAATAGTATGCAAAAGCTGTGAGTTTAGTACCCAAAGAAAACTTAATATTTAGTAAGATTCATATACTATTTTTAAGGCAATCACTTACATTAAAATTTTCTACAAAATTCCCACTGACACCATGTGATAAATATCACGATACTATATATATACATATATATCTTTGATGAATCTTGCCTATGACATAATGAAATTATAGCATTTAATAAGACATCATAATTGAGTTATCTTTGTGAAAAAGTATTATGGATTCCCTTGAATTTTCAGTTTCAGATTTGGGTTACATGATTTATGTTTTATCAAATGAACCTACGTTGATGAATCTGATCATTCTTACTTATTATATGGACATTTGTATTTTTTATTTTGGGGGATTCCTATTTCAGCAGTGCTTGACAGGGTCATATGGTGCTGGGGATCAAACCCAGGGCTCCCAAATGCAACACATGTTCTCTAGCCTTTTTAGTCCTTTCCCTGGCTCTATAACTTTTTCTTTAAAAGGAATTCTAATGAACACCTACAGGGAATTATGTTTATAGCTTTTTAATGTTTTCCATATTTGTTAATTCCATTTACTTCTGCTATAGCAATGTAATTCTATAAAAATACATTTTTACAAGTGAATATAAAAGAAGTAGAATGATCATAAACAAATGATACTTGTTTTATTTTTTTGACAAGGAGGTATGATTGGATCTAGTATTTCAACATTCCCTTTTGTACCTCATCATCCTACAAGGATGATTTAACTTCCAAATATGAATTATAACATGCACACAGGCTTACTCTTCTAACGAACCACAGAAATGTCCTTGCTTGTACTGTTTTTGCCACTTAGGCCTTTTGCATCTTCCTCACTGCTCTACATGATGTAAAAAAAATAAGAAAAAAACAGTGGCTCAGACTTTGTATTATATATTGTGTTTTTACAGGAGGGAGCCCCAAGCACCTGAGCCTGGGCACTCCCTCGCCCAGACAATCCCATCCCAAGGCATAAGCCCCAGGGGCTCTGACAGCCCCCAGACAGGGAGTCTGGATCACAGGTCAGTCTCCATCTGCCCCTTCATTCTGGGCTACCACTTAATCTCTCTCCAAGTCCTTTCCTTGGCTGAGAACAGGGTCATGTGATCTCTGACTGACACCCTCCCTTGCCACCCCGTCCAATGTCTGTTTGAAGGTGGTCCTGGTCCAGCCAGCACCAGCTCATTTTCCTCTGGCTTTCCATCCTGGAGAACACAAAGACCTCTCCTAGCCTGTGAAATGCATTTATTTATTTATTTTTTTTTGCATGTTGCGCTACAAGCCAAGTCAAACCACAAAGGTGGGTTCGTAGCAGTTTAATGTGATCCTATGAGCCTAACCACCCAAATGTAGAGGTATTAAGAAACATAGTGAGAAGACACTTAGTATCACAAACTTTCCCAGAAGGAACTATTGGGAGATCCCTTCAATAATCATTAGTGAAATGTTCCTTGTGATGCAGGAAAACACCTGCATGTTAACAATTATCAGTTGAGCCATGTGTGTGTGGCTGTTGGTTTCATAAGACAGCCTAGACAGTAGGCCTTTGAACTCCTAAGATCGTCAGTGAAAGGAACACAACTCGTCCTTGAAGTGGCCGACTGCCTGTGGGTGACAGTTTGCTGTGTGAAGATGTTTCACCTGACAACCGCTGCATGGGCTTTTTCTATAGTTTCCTTAGGCCGGTGCATTCACTAGCCTTCTCGACCTATGGCTGCATTTGCTTTTCCACTTTTTCTTTTTGTGCAAATTCTCAGTGGAAATCGTGATGCAAGTTTTTATTGGCTATTTCTGTGAAAAGCACAAGTTGCAATGATTGTGGCTAAAGGCAAAATGTAGCGTGAGTTGTGCCTGAGTCAGGGAATGTTACTGTAGCAAAAATGGTCTCATAAAATTATAAACAACCAAACTCTTCTTTCTCGGGAGTGAACTGCATATTGTGAGTTTGTACATTGGTTATAGCTAAAATTAAGGGGGTGGGGAGCAATTATTGGAATTTTTTCTTTTTTATCTATCTGTGGAAATATATGGTCTTGCTTGAAATATATTTATAGGTAAAAGCAAATGTAACTTCCCCCAAAATATTGTTTTATGGTTTTCCTTGGTTTATTTTCAAAGTTGTTTAATTTTAAATGCCTTTTATAGAGTGAATCCTTATCTCTAGCAGTTGCTTTTTTAACGAGAAAATTGTGTAAGTTCTCAAAATTTTTTCAAGTCTGAATTTTTTGAATCGTTATTTGACAAGGACAATTTCTAGAATGTTTTTCTCAGCTTAGGATAAAAGTCAAAATAAAATTATTCCCAGCACTCCCATTAATTTTTTTTAACATTGTCCTTAGCACAGCAATTCTGATGGAGGCTTTGCTTGACTCATCAGGGAAATGCTGAGCGAGGTTTTTTATGCCCCTCTAGTAGTCTCAGAACACATAAGACACTCTGATGGCAGCTTCTGAGGGCCCTTTCCCGTTGAAACAGGGACACTTTAGTCTGCAGTTCACCATGGAAAGGAAGGAACATACAGTTGTACCTGAATTACCAAACCCAGCTCTAAAATCTTGGAGGCTAATTTGGGCCTCATTTATTTGCCATGGGACCTGAGAATAAAAAAAAAAAAAAAAAAAAAAAAAAAGGAAGTTTTTCACTCCTTATCGAGCTGCTGGGTCATCTTTCATAGCTCCATTTTGAAATCTGATCTGGAGAGTAAGACAGAGCCATGTCAAGCTCTTCCTTTCATATTGGAAAGAGAACACTGCTCTTTCTTATTGTTCTTAGGGAATTATATGCCCAAATGTTTGAGTGAAATTGCAACCATCTGAATTTTCTCAAAAAGCACCATTATTGTTTGAATACAGGAGCCAAAAGAGAGGTGGCATGCAAACAAACCAAGCCCTTTTGGATGTTGGTAAATGGAACAGGCTGCAGTACTTTGATGGGCAGTGTCAGATTCGTTTGGAATCCAGTTGAAAGGCTTTTAATAAATGTCAAAACCATTTTAGAATGCCTTCAGCCTTTTTTGTCCAGGAGTTTCTTCTACCATTAGGCAAACAGCCTCATAATTACCCTATATCCAGTTTGGCTTATTTGCTTTAGTCACTTGCATTGGAGGGTAAAGACATCCTTGCTGAGCTTGTGCTGTGTATTTTCAGATTTTCTATCTTGTTCTGCTTTCTTTGTTCCTTCCATTGCTTTCTGCAGGTATTTAAACCCATGGTTCAAAAGAGACTATAATGTAGCTAAGTGGGTAGAAGATGTGAATAAAAACACTGAAGGACCATACTTTAGGTATTTTATAAATTAATTTTATATCATTTTCAAGCTCTTCCAGCACATACAATTATGTGCTGGCTCTCTTTCTTGTATCTCCCAATACAAGTTCCTATAGGTGGAAAGGGTTCTTGCTTATTTGCTGCCTTTTAATCTTTGTTTATGGTTTCATGAGCAAGTATAGTTCATTCCTGAATGTTTCAAATGAAGCCATTTGAAAGGGTTACTGATTAGTGCATGTCCCTATTACCATCCTGAGCTTTTTAGTAGCTTTCTCTTCATTTTTATGTTATGTAGATTTATATGGGCATGAAACATATTTACCACTAATACAGATGCATTATTAACCTAAAGAACTTAATTTCCAGAATTTAAACATTTCATACTGCATTTTCTACTCACTATCTTAAGAGTGCATAGTGCATACAAAAACTCAGAGAAAAAACATGAAAAAAAAAACCCAACAAAATGAAATATTGTGGAATTTTCCTTTGAGGGATAATGGTAATTTGATATAAAAATTATCCAGAAAAATTTTACTAAATGACAGTGTGTGGTATAAATTTAAGCTTTATTTGTGTAGTAGAGCCATTCAATACCATAGAGAACTAGGAAAGAAGAGTATTTCACAGATTTTCATTAGAGCATTTTTAAAAAACTTATGCTGATTATCATATCATTATCTGATACTTTAAACAGAATAGGAAGCATATTAGAATTCACAAGATCTCTGGATTCACGAGTCTAGAGAAGCATTTTGGAAACTCAATATTACTCATCACTATAGCTCAAGGTAGATCCCAAGATCAGAGAGAATTTCTAAGAAATCTTAGTGACATTATTTTTACTCTTTGTAAGATCACTGATTTCTTAAAGGTAAATTCCACTTTATATATTATTTCTCTGTGAAAATGAATGTAAAGAAAAATATAGAGTTCATTTTAGTCTTTTCTGAGCATATCTTGATGAGAAGCTTTCAGGTTACTTATTGCTATCACCTGGATCAATATTTTTAAATATAAACATATGTATTTAATTCTCAGCACCCATATAAGGTGGACTTTCTCTTCCAGTGTACCATTTAGTTTAGACATATATAGTTTGAGAAAATGATTAGACATACCTGCATTTTAATTTGATCCATACATTTGCATTTACCCCCCAGGGAAGCATAACCCTTGCCTGCTCACGAAATGTATCCCGCTTTTTGATCCCTTGTACCCCTCCTGCCCTGTCCTCCGCTTATCCCACTTTCCCACACTGAACCTCATACACATACACTCACATTCCAACATCCCACCCTCACCTGTAGCTCCCAAGATGGCCAACGTCAAGAAGACAGGTAAGATATTTTGAATGCTGTTTGGCTAGCCTGCAATCCTACTTCTCTTTTCTATTTTTTTCAGGCTTGTGGGCAGATTGTAATTTGTATCAACCATGGAACCAAAATAGAATGGCTTTGATTTCATATGGACTAGGGTTTTTATTTCTAAATGAACTCAGCACTTTTGCAGCAGTAATTTGTGAAATGGTACTCCGGAAGAGTTGATTCACCTCCCCTGGGTGATCTGAGTAGTATAATGTGGCTCTCAGATAAGAGTTCACGTGTCTTACAATCAGCACCCAGGTCTGCCCAGAAGCTGCTTGACAACTGCAATTTGGATGGGGAAATGCTTTAGCAGCCCCACTTGCACGTGCAAAGCTGTAAGGGCAATTTTAGAGGGCTCCTTTATCTTCTCTTAATATGAGATGTTGCTTCCCACTCTGATTAATCACCTGAAGCATCAATTATTTAATAATGCTATTTATGTTTAAAATGTTATCAATTCATCAATTATAATTTGATGGCCATGTTTGGATTAACCAGGGTTATGAGACTTGAAAATCAACACAGATTTTCTGTGTTAATCAAGATGAGATGTCCCAGAATCTTTAATATAAAAGATCTCATGAAGCAGAGAGAATTTCAACTCTCCATTTAAATCAATTCTCATGGATCAGGAAGCCCCACTTGCATCCACACTTTGGCTTATGCTTTGCCAGCCCTGTGCTTAAGCCTGGATATGCTTTATCTACTGCCACATTTTTCAGGATTTCCCTCTTTTGCCATAGCCATCAATGCAGACAAAGGTCACTTTGTGAATTACACGTGTGGTGTGTTATTTGTGGAACTCTTATGAAAATACAGTGGAGACTTTGTGACTATAGCAAATTGTTGCTGAATATGGTTCAGAAATTAAAACATATTATGCACATCACCATGGAAAACAGAGCAAATGTCCACAGACAGTGGGTTATCACAGTGCCTCACTGGGCTCTCCTATTCAATTCTGATAGGAGTGCAGGTTTCATACTGTCATCATTGTGACATCTTAATACACAACTAGCCTAGAGCAGTTATTTTGGTCACAGTGCTTACCTTGTTTCGCCAAGTGAAACACTGTTGACTTGCCTCACTGATATGTTTTTGAGTTTATTCTATGATCGGATAGAAAGCATAGTAACTTAGAAATTAAATGAATAATGTCATTTTGAGTGCCATTTATATCCCTTCATTTCCTATTCAACATGAGGAACAGGCTTCCTTATTTCTTTGCTATGAATGGAAGAAACTGAGGTCAGAGAGTAACTGAAAATGGCAAGATTAATAAGTGGTAAATCTGGAATTATGATCCTGGCTCTAATTTCAAAATCGATTTCCATTGTATTCCCTTGTGATTTTTTTAAAAGTATCAAGGTAGGGGCCCGGGAGATAGCATGGAGGTAAGGCGTTTGCCTTTCATGCAAAAGGTCATCGGTTCAAATCCCGGTGCCCCATATGGTCCCCTGTGCCTGCCAGGAGCAATTTCTGAGCATGGAGACAGGAGTAACCCCTGAGCGCTGCCGGGTGTGACCCAAAAACCAAAAAAAAAAAAAAAAAGTATCAAGGTAAATCATGATTATTTAATTGATATCCAGAGACACTAAATCTTTGGAATAAACCACAATGAAGTTTGCATCTGAATACTGACAAGTGAATAAAGAATTCACCTATGTCCCTTCTGTCTGTCTGCCTTAATTTTAGACTGCACAAGGGAAACAGAACTAAGCTGAGTTGACTTAACATATATGTTTACAGAATGCAAGTACAAGAAGTCCAATGTAATCCCAATATGTACCACAGTCTATTAGTACATAGATATACCTGACTGTGTAATTCTAATATGGTATCCCCTGTGATGTTTTGGTGCTTAAAATTAACTGTCACTAATGAGTCACATTTATCCTGAGATTACTTTACAATTCAATGAGCAGTGCCAGTGCCTAGTTCCACTAAAAGTCAAATTGAAGCTAGTGGGCATGTGGCAAGGTCAGAAAGAGTCTAGAGACAGTTTTCAAGAAATGTTTTCTTTTTTTTTTAAGAAATGTTTTTAAAAGACATTTTGAGAGAAATCTGGACTATTTTTTTTCCCAACAAACTGCCTTGCTCTCTATTTTTATTCTCATTCCTGCTCTGGTGCTCTCTATCTTCCCAAGGCAGTTCCCTTTAAGGTTTGGTCTCTTTTCCTACTAAAATTATCTTGCTTAGTTTCATTTCCCCTCAGGTCCAAAGTCATAATTGACTATTGTGTTAATGTAAGAATTCATAAAGGTGTCATGTCTTTGATGTTCTGGAGAATATCTAATGTTCTTAATACCTTACTAATTTTAATCCATATGAAGAAGAGACAAGAGGTGAAGCCTAAACTTCAGGTCCTCTCTCATTTGAAATGACCTGTATGTGACTGGCATGACTGTGAAGCTATAAGAAAACAGCTCATGCAAGGGCACACACATGGTAGCAAAGGATTTGTGTGGATTCACTATCCAAAAATGGAAGCTGATTTAAACATTATTACCGAAGAAAAGGGTAATATGTGGGTGGAAACAAACACTAAAATAAAGGAGAAAACAGTGACATCATTCTACTGTTGGTTGAAGTGCAGACTGTAGATCTTCCTACCCAGTACCCTCTCTACCACACTGGAAGAGGGGGCACATTTTACTGCAATAAGTATTTGCACAATGATATAAGAGGATAACTATGGATTGTGTCCATTTTACATCAAGAACAAAAAAGTCGTGGTTATGGTAGGATAAATTTTGTGAAGAGGTAGTTATTACAGGACTCAGACATCTATTTTTTATTGTCATGGTTTGAATTGACAGTTTTTACTCTCAGCTGTTCTTTTTTTAACTCTAAGGAGAAGACAGTATATTTGGACTGTTCCGATGTGCTTGTCTTAGAAACAAAAATTACCACTGCACAGATAGAATCAAATAAGAGTATCAGAGTACACCGGGGCTTATGTGGCTTTTACAAATAGAAGATACCAAGTTATCCAAATAGAAACGGTGTTTTTGTTTTTGTAAAATTCCAGTCAATAAAGTGTAACAACCTTATTGATAAGATGTATCTTTTAAATGAATTATAAAGTTCCATTTCTATAGCCTTGAATTTCCACCCAGTTTTAATGTGTTGAATTAGTAGGAACTAATCAGGCCATTTTTGTATGTTCTCATCAGACTCTCTGTGTGGCTGTAACTCTGCACTCCTTACTGCTTGCATGTTTACTAATTTATTATTAAAACCCCTGTATTTGCCTTTGTTTTTTCACAACTAACATACTGGCCTCTGAATGCATGAAATTGGTGTAAACTAGTGTGTGTGTGACTTAGCAACTAATATTACAGCTGTATTGTATTTTCAGATCATAAAAATATAAATGGAATCACTATCCTAAGAACATGTTTATGTTGTGATAAACATACACAATATTTTTATCCCTTCTCCCATTTTTACTATATAGTATGTATATGTGCACATATACATATATGCATACTCTAAGGGATATTTAACTATTGATTCTATAAATGGAAAGTAAAAATCTATATTAATATGACAACAGCCCATTTCAGTTCTGAAATTCTGAAGCTAAAATTACAGCTTTCAAATGTTGTGAATGACACTATTACTCAGTAGCTTAAATCTGCAGTAGTGAGCTCCCTATGAAAGTAGGACTCAAAGGGTTTATTCTGAACCCACTTTTCAGATATTTACAAAAGATGATAGATGACCACATAATATGTGTTTCATGTATTCTCAACATCTCAGGACTTTATCTCCTGCCAAGTCTCCTTCTTCATCAACTGGGTCTATTGCATCCAGCAGAAAATACCCTTACCCAATGCCTCCACTTCCCGATGAAGAGAAAAAAGTGAACCGACAAAGTGCTAGGGTAGGTGAATACTTTTTCCATCTGTGAACTTTCTTATCATTATTCTTATCATTATTATTTTATTCATGAGTTTGTAATTTATTATTATTTTTTTAATGTAGGCTGAGTTGGGACAGCACCCAGCATTGCTTGGGAGTTGCTCTTGGCTCTCAGCTTAAGGATCACTCATGGCAATGTTTGAAATCTAATTGGAATGCGGGGGATTGAACTCAGATTGGCCACATGCAAATCAAGTGCCTAATCTTGGGACTAGAAAAATAGTACAATGAGTAGGGCTGATCCAGGTTCAACTCCTAGCAACCCACATGGTGCCCTTAGCACTGTCAGGAGTAATCCCTGAAAGCAGAGCCAGGAGTTAGCTCTGAGTATTGCTGGGCAGAATTTGACCCCAAAACAAATAAAAAACCAAATGCCTAAATCCATATACCATCTGGACCTGAATTTGTATTTATTAAAAGAGTCATGTTTTGTTTGTAAAAGGATCTGCATTCTCAATTAGGAACTTCTTGGAGCTTTGTATTTTTGGTTTTGGGGGTTGTTATGGGATGGGGCATAACTTGGGAGTTACTCCTTAATATCTGCTCAGTAATTGCTCCTGGTGGTACACAAAGAGCCTTGTAGTACACCTTCATATCCCTACATGTTGAGCATGTGCTTAGTCCATTGAGTTTTTTCTCTGTCCTATCGTGGGTTTTGGGAACTCAGATTTATATTTGTAAATTTATTTTGAACTCTGCATAGTAAATTTAAAACATATTATTATATATTAATTGTAATATATTAATATCTTTTATATTTATTGCAGCCAATATATCACAACATTAAGTAGAGAAGGACTACATTTTGCTTTATCAGTTTTTTAATTTAAGTATAATTGCCAGAAATTTAGTAAGTTTGTCTCCTTTTAATACCTAATTGTCTTACTCAGGTCTTTCACAGATTAAAAACATTATTAGGTTTTAGGAGTAGGCATCCATGACAGAAAATATAATTAATTAATTAATTAAATTAAAATTAATTAATTAAATTTTAATTTAATTAGTGCCTAAGAGGTGAATAGAATTTGCGTACAAGAGAAGGGTCTCAAAAATCTGTACTTTTTATTTTATTTTGCAGGGGTTGGGCCACACCCAGCAGCACTGAAGTATTTACTTCTGGCTCTGCACTCAGAAATCACTCTTGGCAGGCTTGGGGGAGCATATGGGATGCTGGGGATTGACTTTGGTTTGGTTGCATGCAAGGCAAATGCTCTACCTGCATTGTTATCGCTCCAGCCCCAGAAATCTGTAATATTGAAAGAACTTGGTGAACTAGAGAGTATGGGGGTAAGGTGCCTGTGGTATCTGAACCCAATTGGTTCCCTAAGCTCCAACAGGAGAGATCCCTGAGCATAGTCATAAGTCATCCCTGAGCACCCTAGGTGTGCCCCCACCAATTAAAAAGACAAAACCAAAAACATAACTTGTCAAAGGGTCATGACAGAATTTAACAAGCTTTCGTGTTTAAAAATCATATTTAGAAAAATAGATATATAGTCAACCATTTTTATAAAAGCATGATTTATCAGAAGTTTTGTCTAAGTGCTAAGTCTTTTTTGACCTTTGATTTATAATTCTACTCTATCACAAAGCATTCCCAGAATGCATCCATTAGGTGAAATTTGAGATATAGTAGTGTGGGACTTAGAGAGGCAGGCCAGCTCTCAGAGGCCTAAGTGAAAGATGTAACTAAAGAATGATGAACTTTTCTTAACATGCAGGCTCCATTACATTATGATGTTAATTTTCTCAGAAATAATCTTGCAATAAAATATACTTTCCATATGAGCAAATTTAACATCTCAAGATGTATCCCAGGTTTCTAACTTTGGATTTTAAAATGTTCTTCAGGGACTGTTTGACACTAATCTTAAATTTGGGGGCTCAAGGTAAACAGGGTCACTCAATTTTCAACTTATATAAACTTAGAACCATTAAAGATGAATTAGAGAATTATAATAAAATATATTGAAAATGGTATTCTATGAATCTGATTTTAACATTTTTATGTTAATTTGAAAATGTAAAAATGGCAAAGAAGATAAAAGATTTTCAAATTTCTGTCCTTATAAAAACTTGTTAATAGATACTCAGTTGTTTAGGATTTGAGTCTGTGGTAATAAAATCCAAAAGCTGATGTCATCCTCTTCTCTTTAGGGTATTTTTTAAGTTATTTAAATTATCCCTTCTTCCCTTCTCTCCACCCCCCAATAAATTGCCCATATTTCTGTATTACTTACAATAGAGCCATTCTTTGTAGTAAGGGACATTCTCTTAGCTGTTGGCCATGCCAGAGAACAGAGTATAGAAGATGGACTCATATAAGAGCTTATGAAAATGACAACTTGCTAGAAGAAAAAGTTGTCACATGACCCCTACTATGCCTGAACAAGGCAATTCTGAAGAACTTCACCTCAGTGACAGTTGTATGAAAATCCACATTCCTTTTGCCAAAGAGATAGTACAGTAGGTAAGGTGCCTGTTTTACACATGGTTAACAGGGTTTGATCTCATATGGTCGCCTGAGCCTGCCAGAAGTGACTCCTGAGTGAAGAGCCATAGGTAGACCTTGAACACACTGAACATGGAGCCCAGCCCTGTGTAGAACAGGCAATCTTAGCAAATTGGATTGTCTTTATCAGGGATAGCTAACAGATTCCATAGCTCTTTTTATAACTCCAGACTGGATGTCTGAGTAGTAAAGTCATGTCTTTTCATAAGAGTGATGACTGGAGAATTCTTAATTTCTTTCTCTCTATGGGCTAATCAGAATCTTTAGATTTCCATGATGTCATTTTTTGGTTTCTCCATCTGAAAACTGTCACTTTCTATATAATCTCTATAACCATTTGTGAGGCTTTGTTTGAAAATTAACTTTTTTCATATAATCCAGGTCTTCTTTGCAAGCAATTAACTCTGCAGAACAGGGAGACCTAATTATCTACACTTAATCTCCACCAATCGGCATAGTCTATACTCAAAGATCCTAACAGAGGCTAGGTTTCCAAAAGATGAGAAGATAGGTAGATGCTCAAGAAGATTCAGCATCCAGGGAAATTCTATAGAAAACATCCACTTAGTCATGTTTTTTCTTCTCTTTTGCTTTTCCAGAAACTCATAAGTTAGGTTTCCGCTAATAATGGAATTGAAAATTGATTGAACTTAGTGACTCTGATCTTAAGCTTACTTAATTCCTGTTGATACTTAAGCCCAAATCATACAGTAATTTTTTATTTTTCTATTGGTCTTTTTTTCTCTAGTAAACTAGGTTGTAGTCATATTTGATTTTGCAAAAGTTATTTTCAATACATTAAGACAATTACTGAAAACTACTAGATTGAATTTGTTGTTGAATATGAAGGCAGTCAGAATAAAATTCTGAGGACCGAGCTAAGGAAAAGAAAGAGTTGATTGAATCCAGGAATCAACATACTTCCCTGAATGCATCATACTATTCAGCTATATCAGCTTCTCCAAAGAGAGATAAAATGTTTAGGATGTAGAGATAGGATGAGAAAATGTGTAGCCTGCTCATAAGCCTTAGGTCTATGATTAAAAATATTTAATTATTTAATTATAGAAAGTGCTTTGGGGCCTGGAGACCACTCCTAGTGATTTGGTGCAGCCCTGATGTTTCTGTGGTTGTGTGTGGGAGTAAGCAATGATCTTTAAGAAGTGATGGGAGGTGTTAATAGAATCATACTTTTAGGTTGATAGTTCTGAGAATTGCCTGTATAAGAGACTTGTCTGCAGGATTTTTAAAATATGATAATATATAAATTCTAAGAAGAGAAATTTTATTAGTTGTTCTTATACATTAACTGGGTAGTACAGTTTTTTGTTAAACCTCCTCTATCATTGAAACCTGCAACTGAATTGAGAACCACTGACTTGCTGCAGTCTTAGACTCCCAAAGAAGCAGGGTGCAGTTAAAAAGTAATATTTAAAATTATTTTCATTTAAAGTAGTGCTTAATCAAAAATTCTGAGTAACAACAAATAATTACTTGAGATGATTGTAATCAAAGGTGGGAACTCAGATCTGGTCATCTATATAGTTAAAATAACAGTCTACTTTGAATATTTATATTCTGATTCCTAAGTAAACTAAAAAACAAAAACTGTATCAGGTTCTTTTTCAAAACAAAACTTCATAAACGATTGGTTTTAAATGAAACACTTGGTTTTAAAATTTCTGGTTTTTATATTATGATATAAAGTTATGCCACATAGTCGTTCTAGCCCACCTTACTTTGCTTAACACACATATTATCTTAGAGCATATGAAATGGACTTGAAATAATTAAATGGTATTTGTTTAAAGATTAAAACACAAACTTGCTGGAGATAAAAATAGAGTTGTTTTTTATTACTTATATTTAGACTTATATATGTAAGCATATGTATTCACATAAGTATAAAGGAACACCAAACCATTTTCAACTTCTTCTTCCACCTAACATATCCTTCATTAATTACATGCAGTGTTGCTTCTCTCTGTTCTGCAGCTATGGGAGACATCCATTTAAGATCAACTGTTTACATGTGATACATCAAAACTGTTTACTTCAACTTTTATAAAAACCCAGACTCACGGAATCACTGCACATCGATCAGCTCTTCAGAAAATACCAAGCCCCTTCAAGACACAACAGAAAAGAGGAAGCGGAACCTTACATCTGGATAACATTTTCTTTTATTTTTTTTTCCATTGGCCTAACAATCAATCAAATCATTCATAGAACTAGCAAAATGTTGCATTATAACACGGTACAATAAAGGTACTGGTATGTTAAAAGGATAATCCGCATGACAGATATATATAGAAATATCACTAAAGTTAATTGAAGACCCAAATGTAGCAAGTTTCCTAAGGGACAACAGGAGATTCAGAACTTGCCATTCTGAAGCACATCCTCATTGTAAACTCTAATACTATGTGCATGAAGCTCTTCTTTATTGTTTTCCACATTTAAGGAAACAACATCTCATCTTAGAAACTAGCATGCAGGGCTAAGCATATAGGATTTTTCTGCAGGACTTTAAAGCTTCGAGAGGCCAATATCCCATATGCTAACTTAACCATGATATTTTTATTTTTGTTTTTTTTTAAATTTTCATATTTATATCAGCAGACAAGGACAATAATTGTACATATGTAAACATTTTTAAAATTTAAAAAAGCAGCTCTTACACACAAGTGTATTTTGCCAAATGCCTAAAAACAATCAAAAACAGTCATCTCATCATCATCCATCAAATTGATCTTTAACGGTTGTAAACAGATGGTGTAAATATAGCAGTCAATGCTGTAAATGTGTCTTTTCATGATCGTTATTCATAAAATCCATGTGATATCCTTTTACACTGTACACAGTCTGAAGGCAGTTTCAGTGAATAATTAACTAAGAGGACAAAATGTATAGCAAAACATGGGGTGTCCACAGGAAGCTAGTCATTAGCTATTGTCATTCCTCAAGGCACTGCACGAATGATGGACCCCTCTGGGGTACACCATAGCCTGTCAAATTTTGGTGGCATGTGCCTAATTAAGCAGCTGCTATCTTTCAGTACATCTATTTAGTCTCTGGAGGTCAGGATCCCCAGAGTGTTAGCACTGCTGAGCTGAAACAAGTGTACCAAAGACACAGGAGATCATGGACTGCTGATACAGTAGCTTCCAGTTCCATACTCGAACCCTTTGTGACCTGAAGTTTTGTATTTAACAAAAACTGTTTAGCCACCCTAATCTGTGAAGTGAAACTTTGTTTTCATTAAAAACTTTTACACTGCTTATTAAGGGTATTTGTGACAAATAGTAGGTGAGTCTCCAGTTAATTACACATTGACTTTAAACAAGGTGGAAGGAAGACTTTAAACAAGCTCTACTAGCTGAGCTGGATAACCAAAACAGGCCATCGAGGATTCAGTGAAACCTAAAACCACAGGTATGCAGCAACTATAACTTTACCCCAGTAGTAGGCAGGAGGAAATATCTGATTTTTAAAAAAATTCTATTAATCCAAGAAAGATGAGAATTCTACGTCCAAGTTTTTTCTCAAAAAAAAAAACAAAAAAACTAAACTATGACAGCTATTATAATGTAATCCTATAACCCTAAAAGAAAGCTTCTCCAGTGTGGCTGCCCTAGGGAGCTCAGAAATAGCTGGGGTTAATCAAATTCTTTGCCGTAAAGAAAATAGAATTTTCTCATTTTCACACCCTTTTTCTTAAAAGGGTGGAATCTGCAAATAAAATTTGAGAAATGTCTTCCAGATTTCTTTTTCCTCAGTTTGTCCATGGACAAAATCCAATCCATCTCCATGATCATCATCCCAGCTGCCCAAACTGAAGGGCCAAGTCAGAAGGCGGTGTGTTGTAGGCTGTGCATTTATGTCTTCTGTAACGACTTCTTTTCTGAAAGTCTTTGAAAGTATTTAAACAGCAATTTATCCAAAACTATAAAGTCTAAAGAGAATATCTATGACAAGAAGGAATATAATAATAGACACTATAATAAAACAATCCATCAGGCTAAGGTTTGGATGAGGGTTAGATGACCATGCTTCCTAGCTCAAGTCAAGGACTCTAAGGCAAACAGATGTAAAAATGTAGCAAATAAAGTGATTTCTAACCAAGATCACTTTAATGTGAGCTGAGTGTTTTATGGCATTGGGTATATAAAGTGCTAATGTTATAGGTTTATTTTGACTATAAAAGAGTTTATAGATTTGATTGTAAGGTACCTCATGTAAATAAGCTTTCTAGTTATAGTGATATAAGCCCCAATTTAAAACAATCTACAAATGGTTAGCATAGCAAACATCTCTCCCCCATTCTTCCCCCCTCTCCATTTTCATGTATTATCTTTACATTAAATCTGTTACTTCAAGTGAAAATCATTATTATGTGCCTTTGGGAAATATGGTTGAACTAGACATATATAGTTTATCTCACCCTCCTTGGTAATAACCTTCAAATAGAACTGAATGAAATGTTTGTTTGTAGAAGGTTTATGACCTTACAATCACTTTAATTCTGAACACTAATTCTAAGGACACTTAGAGCCATTTGCAGAATTCTTTGAAAAGTTCATAATCTCAGCTTGAGAGTATGTATATTTGTATTTGTGGTTTGTATACTAAATATATTATTAAGTCTATATTATGGCTTTTTATCCAGGGAGGCAATGAGAATGGCACTAAGAACAAGCACAGCATTATGTTTTTTTGAGTATCTATTTTGAAGATCAACTTGAGTTCTCAAGTTTCAGTTTGTATCATACAGTTAACATTTATGTCCCCCAGTCAAGTATTGACTGTAAACAGAGGAGAGCATGTCCCACTGTATGTCCCACTGTATGCCTTTTTGTCTCTAGAGTTGTCTATATACATAAGACTCAGATATTCCAGCATTAATGTGTGATAAAATTGGGTTTAAAGAAGAATTGACATCTCTCCAGTGAAAGAGTCAACAAGATGCTGGATAACACAGAGGAGCTGGCTAGCTAACTGCCTGATCTCTGAATTCTGCCACTCTTTCTTTAGGCAGGAAGTGGTATACTCCTCGGAAGTCTCCTGGGTAAAATAAGTGACCTTCAGGTCATGAAACCTTGGGAAAAGAATAAACTTTTCAAACAGCACAGAATAATTAAGGCCTTCAATTTCTTGCAGTTACTGTAAACCAGTGCTGTCCTTTATTAAAAAATAAATATTGTAATATTGGGCTAAGGGGTTGTTCCGGTGGTAGTTTGACCTTCTAGCATGAGAAAGGTTTTGAGCTTGAGCCTCACGTGGTCCCCAACAACCACCCAGTGCAACCTCTATAACACAGAATAGAGGGGCTGGGAATGTAACTCAATAGCAGAACACATGTCTTACATATGTGAGGATTTGGATGTGATTCCTCCCACACATAGACAAACACACAGAGACACACACACATTTTGTTGACCCTTAGAGATAGGTTTTTTTAAACCAAGTTTTTAGTCTCCAGTTTGATGTAGATGTTTTAGTTATGCTACATTTTCATTTCACTGTTGCTTAAAAGAGACTTTAGAAATCTTGTTTATATATTAGGTTGATCCAATACAGATATCTAAACATAAGATTGATTGAGCTTTGAAAAGAAGTTGTTGACTAGAAAAATTAGGTAACTGATTCACTTCTAGAGAGGAAATGCTTGTTTGCATTCTATATAAAGCTTATATCCACACCTGAACTTTGTGGTCAGATACGTGTCATGTTCTTTACTTTTTAGTTACTTTTGGAACAGAGAAAAGAGTGCATTTCTTTTTTTTTAGTATAAAATTTATTCATTTATTTATTGGAATTGTTATCCTTTTCTTTTCATGCTGAATACTTTCAATAGTTCTATGACAATGGGCCCGGAGAGATAGCACAGCGACATTTGCCTTGCAAGCAGCTGATCCAGGACCAAAGGTGGTTGGTTCAAATTCCGGTGTCCCATATGGTCCCCTGTGTCTGCCAGGAGCTATTTCTGAGCAGACAGCCAGAAGTACCCCTGAGCACCGCCGGGTGTGGCCCAAAAACAAACAAAAAAAAAGTGAAAAAAAAAGTTCTTATGACATTAAACTTAATTCATCTCATCAATGTAAATACAGTTCTTTTACACCTATGTTACTGAAAGGAAAGGAGTATTTTGGAAATACTCTGAACATCACCAGCTGTGATACCAGTTCCACCCCAGTAAATAAATAAACTGTAGCCATGAAATAGTTAATAGGAAACAGGTGGTGCTTGGTATTTACGCCCCAGCAGGGTCTTCCCTGTTTTTTTGGATTGTAGTTCAGAAAGACCCAGACCAGCTCTGAAGAGTTGCGAAGTCTCTAAAACAGGGGTCTCAAACTCAATTTACCTGGGGCTCCAGGAGGCAAAGTCGGAGTGAGGCAGGGCCGCATAAGGGATTTCGCTTACTGAATATTCGCAATAAAAAATTGCATTAGTAAGACAAAAAATAGCAAAAAATCGCATTAAACATGTGCATACCTCGAATGGAACTGCTTGGGGTGTGCGAATGTTTAATGCGATTTTTTTCTTACTAATGCGATTTTTATTGCGATTATTCGATAAGTTAATAATCGCGAATACTGCGATGTATGAAGGGTGGCCGCCGGCCACAAAACGTTGTACGGAGGGCCGCAAAAGGCCCGTGGGCCACGAGTTTGAGACCCATGCTGTAAAAGAACACTTAAGGAAGGGAGTGAAGGAAGGGAGGGACTAAGACTGTCATGGACCAGTGGGCAGAATTGAAACTTCCACCAAATCTCCCAAATGATTTCCACCTGCAACATTTTTTTCAGTGCCTACACTTTATATCTCCTTTTCTTTGAAATTACCACCTCAATTTTATTTTCCTCTTAAAAGGAATCAAGATAAATTTCTCAATCTTAAGTTTTATGAAAAACAGACATTTCTAAGAAATGGGACATGTATCAGATTCAAATTATTTGATTTTTTTTCCCATCTCAGGAGGAATTTGTGAAGGATAAGATGGCTCTGATTTGGGTGCATAACTTTCTTTCAACTTGGGGAGCTAAGACTGTTTGCAAATATCTTCCCTTTTTAGCCTGTTATAGGAAAATTAGATGACTAGTGGGAGAGGAACTTTGTAAAGCAAACTCTTTCTGGGCCCAGAACTGTGTGCCCCAGCCTGTGCTTGTGAGTTTCTCCTCCAAACCAAGATATAATAGGAGCTTAGGAATCAGGGGCTACTTCTGTTCAAATTTTTCTTTGTAAAAGTTTTCCAAAGTAAGAATCTTTTGGTTCTATTTATAAATAGAAAGCATCACTTCAAAACCAAACACTTGCCCAGTATCCTGGCTTTGTATTGTTTCAGTGGCAGCGAGCAGGCTCCCTGTAGACTTTGAGAGATGATGTGCCCAGGCTCTTTCCACATCCCAAGTAGCTGCAACCTTACAAGACATCAGCCCTTTTCTTAGAGCTAGGGAGGTAGGTCCCAGACATTGGTTCTTGGCAGAATAGTTGGGTTGAAGATTTGGGGGAAGTCTTGATGGTGAAGAGACACCTTTAGACTTCATCTATCTTTACAGGGTGTGATGAAACAATATTAGAAGTCCGTGAGATGTGGCTGGAGAATTTCAGGACTTGGGGGGAGACAATGAGATCAGGCCACATGACATGCAGTCATGGCTTTGGAATGGAAGATGCCATAAGCATAGACAGGCAACACTGTACTATCATGCTGTGCTAGCCTGCCACTCTTGCCAGTGGGTCCCTTGGCTTTGTTCAGAGAACTGCTTTGTGGAAGAGGCTCAAAGTCAGCAGAATTTTGATCAAAGCATCATTGTTTCATCTTTTAGTATCTTTGGTATCCTTAAAATCGCAACCAGGGGCAATATGGTGGGTGTGTTCCTATTGATTTTTTTTTTTTAACAAAAAGGCATACAGTTAGACTAAGAAATTTTAAGATGCGTTTTTAAAAAGCATTAGTAAAGTTCCGAGTTTAAAAGGACATTTTTTCTCATTAAAAATACATGTAACACTTGATGTAACACTTGTAACTTCTTAATGAAGTTTCAGATATGAATTTGTATTTTTGATGGCCAAACTCTCAAAATATTGGAACTAGCCCCCAAATCTTTAAACATAGCGGTGCTAAGTTATATCAGATAACACAATACAGAAAGTGCTGATATGAATTAATACTTTATTGAGTAATAATGAGTTCTTGCTAAATTGTACACGTATATCACTGCCTGATTAGAAACCCCTCTTTTCTTTTCTAATCCAGCACAAATTCAATCTGTGATTCTACAACCAGTCTTTTTAATGGGTAAAAATGGTCCAACACCTTTGTTTTGTATGAAAAGGCTTTTTTTTTAAACATGAATTACAAAAGTGCTTAACAAAAGTTTATTAACAAAGCATGTACTCCTTTTTTAACTTGCTAGAAGAGACTTGCCACTCAAATCTAGCATCCCCCAAATTTAGGAACTGAGCGTTCTACCTATGGTAGCAATTTATATGGTAGTCAGCGTTAGGCATGTGCTAGTGTTTTCCAGTCTATCCTTTCTCAAGGGTGACGTCCCATCTCCAGGTAGTAGAAACCACTTCATGAGGAAGTGTTAATAGAAGCACGGTTTCACTTTTGGTAACGTGGTAATCATGTATATATACTTAGATTGGCATCATTTTAACCTCCTATTCTCCCTGCTACTCTGCACTTCAGATTCTTAAGATAACTTAAAAAATTACTGAGTATTGGCAAACACCAACTAAAATGTATATGGCAACTGCTTTCCTAAGCAAGTGTAATTTGTTTTATGGCTGTTTAAGTTATACAACTGTTCTACCATCGTAGGTAAACAATTATCTTGCTGTTTTTAAAGGTCACTGTAACTTGAGGTTCAAATTTCTGGCACAATTTTATTAGTGTTCACTTCTGAAGCTAATAAGGTACCACCATTTTCTATGTTACTCTCATTGTAACATCAGTAAAGTGACTTTCAATAAAAGATTTATGTTATTTAAATATATGGCTCTTTGTAATGCATTTTCTTCTCCCAGTCACTATTTCTCTTTCAAATGTTTTGTGGGGTTAGGTAGGGAATTGTTTATTTTCTGTTTCAAAAAGTAATAAAGACATCAGTCTAATGAGAATTGATGAGAAATATAGCTGACCTTTGAGTAAAGTGGGGTAAGGGAGGGATGGAGTTTGGTAACCAGCCCCAACTCTCTCTGCTATACATTTTTGTGTAATTTTGTGTGGACTCTCATGCATGCAGGTTCAGTATTCAGGGTACCAACAAACTAACATCCTCATTTGGTTGAATCTGTACATGTTTTTCTAGGATTAACTGAACAAGAGATTATTTAGTAAAAGCTAGATTACTCTATTTGTTTCATCAGCATGGGAAAAAAGGAGACACCTCTTTTTTTAACATCTGCCTTGGCTGATTTTTGCTCTTACACTCACCAAGTTTTCTGTATTCTGTCTAGGCAATGCTGTCTTATTTTAGTAACTCACCTCATTGGATACAGCAATGGACTTTGAATAAATTTTAACTACACTGATTTCTTAAAATTTTGTTCCACCCATCTTTTTCATAATTTCAAAAGAAATATTCCATACCTTTGGGAATAAACAGTGAAAGACTTGCTATGAGGCCTCGTAATTAAAATTGATTCAGTTTTTTACAGAGACCTTTAGTGCCTAAAAGAATTTTAGGACTGATGTGGCACATTTTGGGACATGCTGAAATGGCAGAATAGTTCAAATAAGTCTCACATAAATACAGATCACCAACATAGAAAAGTATCACCTCACTGTGATGAGAATGTTAAAATTTAGAAATATAAGAAAAATCAAAACATGTTGCTAAGGATACACAGAAAAAGGGAGCTCTGGTACATTTTTGGTGGTAATATAAATTGTACATCTATGGGAATTATATGGTTGGAAATAGCATATGACTCAGCAATAGCTTCTCAGTATAGGAAAACAATAACTGGAAAGGATATTTTTTTTACCTAATCTTTGAAGATTCATTCACAGTGACCAACATGGAGTGAATTTATATGACCATCAACAGATGACTAAGAAATCTGTGATATAAATAATCCATGGACCATTGTGGATTACTATTATTATGCTAATAATATCATGACTATGTTACTATTATCTAACATTAAAAAAGATAATATCAGGCAATTTGGGGCAACATGGATTTATCTTGAAGTGATTATGCTAAGTGAAATCTAGGAAGTCAATCAACAAATAGTATTCCTCAGAGTTGAATTTGCATAAAGAAAATTAATTGGTTAAAATCAACTCCTAGACCTGTGAAAACCATGGTAGTAAGCAGAGGTAAGTGCAGAGGAATAGAAGTTGTAATCAGAAGGGGGCTCCTCCTGGTGGTGGGATGATACTGAAACTTGATAAAAATCTTACACCCCCTGGGGCAGGCGAAGTGGCGCTAGAGGTAAGGTGTCTGCCTTGCAAGCGCTAGCCAAGGAAAGACAGTGGTTTGATGCCCCAGCGTCACATATGGTTCCCCCAAGCCAGGGGCAATTTCTGAGCACTTAGCCAGAGCATCAAGTGGGTGTGGCCCGAAAAACAAACAAAAAAAATACTTACACCCTTGATTTCAAACTAAGCTCCTGAAATTCCAGTGTGTTTAAACAGTTAATCTATTAGAAACAAGTAGTCAGGCCCAGTAAGTGCAGTCTCCAATATCAATGATAGTCATCTAGTAAACAACCATCTTCTCAAAGTAGGCTCTTCCCGGATCCCCTTGAGTTTGAAGCCCACAGACTTCTGGGACTCTAATGATGAGTTTCCTCCCTCATTAGGAGATCTTGGGCAGCTAGTGTACCTGGAATAAACCCAGGCTCACTATAAGACAGGCTGTTTCGTCTGTTGAGATGTAATTTAGTATGACTACTTACTATGAAAACATATTAGCTGAATAAATATTATATAAATGTTAGAAACATTTGAATAAAATAAAAAGTCACAGGAAATTAGAAAATGTTTATTTTTTATATAATTAATATCTGAAAATTATACTATAAGAGCTTCTCCTGGTAAAACAGAAATAGATTGATTTTATTGTTTGATGTGTTACCTTGCAAAGAACAGCAGACCAGTCCAGTTTTATTAATTTATTTGGTGATGCTCACCCAAGTGGCGCTCTGGGATCCTGGGCCACTCAGAGCATTTCTTGGTCCAATGGCCAGATATTTCTATGCTAAATTCTAAGACTGTGATGTTGCTCAGGCCTTTTGGAAACAGGGACCCTAAGGCCACACCTAGTGGTGCTTGGAAATTCTAGGGCTACACTAAAGCCAATATTATGCCTATTATACCAACAATCATCATTCACAACTACTCCATGGCGATTATTCCTAAATATTGGGAAACAGGCTGAGATCATCTAAAATGGTGAAGCTATCTCTGTAGTAAAGAGGCATGGTCAGCATTAGAATCTAGAATCAAGGCATGGTCAAGAAATTATTTTGCTAACCATTAAAAATAAGACACTTCTCAGGGACTGTTTGAAAATTAGTAGGAAGGAAGCAAACAAATCTCATCATCTGACTCCCAGTGGTAAATATTATCTTTCCACTCCATATGCTTTGTGGGGATCAAAGGCTTAACAGAACTTGGAGACTTCTTCCTAAAATACACAGTTGGATGCCTAATATGCCAGTTGGATGGCATACCTAGCAGTGCTTGGGGACCACTGCCTGAAATATTTAGCCCAGTTAGGTAGTCTTGATGGTGAGGGGTAGAAAGTTTTAACCCAGATCAAATATCAGCTTCGTGGCCCACTGCATACATGTAGTGCTCAAATACCACCCCACTGAGTGATATTTTTAAGTGAGAACACACTGGCATATCAAAATGGAAATATCATTATTAAAGAATGATTTCTGATTTTAAATGAAAGAAAACATATTTGGAAAATACTGAAATGTCTAAAGGAAATTAAAGTTACCTAGGATTCCATTGGCTAAAAATAGCACTGTCTGTACTGTCATCCTCTAATTTTTCAATTAATAATTTTTACATAATGAAACTCATAATGAAACAAAGATTTTTTTCAAAGGCACAAAGGCCAAAATGAATAAGGACAAGAGGAACTTGGTAATGTTCCTCAAATTATTCAACAGGTTTTTAAGAGGCAGAATATAATTCTCTGTCCATTTACACTGTCAAAAAATGAGCTGTAAGCTGTAAAACCACTCCAGAGCATTCTGATATGATTTGCCATGGACAACTCTATTCTTTTCCTTTTTTTTTCTTTTTCACTAAGTGGTCCAAATCATTTATTTGCTGATAATACATGACACATAAAGCTTTCAATAACACATAAACATCCTTCTAAGAGAGGAGATAACACCTGTAGTCTATTGAAGACATGATTTTAGTATCTCTCCTGCAGTGAACAATACAGAATGCCTGAAATGTGCATACTTCAATTTACATACAAGGGGCTTAGCAAGACACAATGAAGCTCTGAATGGTGTAACAGTTCTCGTATTATTAAAATCCCAAAGAATTTATATCAAAACTAAAACTCAAACTTCAGCAGTATATGAAGTAATAAGTTTTTACAACAGCTGTGACAGAAGCGTGGTAACTGAAGTTTATATGCACTGTGGAAGGCAGAAAGCAAGAGCAGGGAAGAATTCCAGTTTGAATGCCGATTTAGTTCATCTAGCTTCTGTGGTTAAACGCTCATGACACACTGAATGAACTGGAAGAAAGAAAAGTCAGCATTTTCTTCACATACTGTTTTAGAATATAGAATTCTTTATCCAAAGAATTCCTCAAATCCTTACATTCCTTTTATGGTTTAAGGAATTCCTTAAATCCCAAATATTGATGTGATGACATATATTTTGAAGAAGTACAAGATGGCACTCCTTAGTTTACGGTCTTGTAAACTAATCTTGTAAACTGCCC
The DNA here is from genome assembly GCA_004027635.1 of Crocidura indochinensis. NCBI lineage: Eukaryota > Metazoa > Chordata > Mammalia > Eulipotyphla > Soricidae > Crocidura > Crocidura indochinensis. The sequence goes on along the minus strand of PVKC010000193.1, from coordinate 28,342 downwards.
TATTACCTCTTCAGAAGATAAATTATTTTGAATTGTGACTTAAGTTGATTTCAAGATCCTCAAAGAAGAATGTGTGCCTGGATCAGCCTTGGGCTTCAGAGCTTTTCTCAAAGACAAATTATTTGTTTATAGAAGGCAAAAGCAGGCACAGCAGTGCATGATGTGAAATGAAATGCCCGACTAAAATTTCATAATAGTCTGAGAGAAAGGCATTATTCCTAAATCCTCCTTTCTCAATCTCAAAGACTTGCAAAGACTCTTGCAAGTATTTAGAATGAGTTGAACTTTGACTCAGGACTTTTAATGTTTATAAGTGTCTGGATATAGTAATAAATGAAGAATAAATATTCTGTATATATATATTTCTATTCTGTATATAGTCCTTTAGACCATTTAAATATTGATTTCTCTGGCATCCTTAAAATGTTCTCTTACAAGTTAACTACAAAAGAAATGTCTACTTGTTGTACATGTTGCCCTACCACTCGTGCCTCCGCCTCGGCCCCTTGCCTGCCTATTTAGTTTTTTATTTATGAAACTTACGTCATCATATGGGAAATTCACGACACCCTGCTGAGTAGTATCTCGTCTTCGAAAGCTGTCTGTAAAACACCAGAGCACAATTTATGGGTCTTTTAAAATAATTCATTTGAAGTTACAATTAATTATTTTGGCACTGGGTTCAGATTGTACAACCAATATAAAAAATATAAATTCAAATAAGTCATATGAATTACATGAATACATTTATAAAAATACAAATTGAATGAATTATAAATTATATGAATGGTTTTAACATGGAATAAGTGAGTATAAGATGTAGAAATTGGCTGTTTCTCTTTAGTTATTTGGAGCTGAAAGAAAACATTAATGATAGTAAAAGCTTTGCATCTTTCAAATCATAATCACGACCACAAAAAAATAAATATTAGAATTAAGAGGTTCTAACTATAATAATCTAAACTTAAAATAAATCTGCTACACTGGTAGCCCAGGGGGCAAAGGGTAGAGGAGACACACATGGGGAACTTTGGTTTACCGTCACTATGCTTGAAATTCAACTATGAAGGATTTGTAGTTCTCAATGGTCTCAATAAAAAATTAAAAAAGATATTATGGGGCCGAAGAGATAGCATGGAGGAAAGGCTTTTGCCTTGCATGCAGAAGGTCAGTGGTTCGAATCCCGGCATCCTTTATGGTCCCCTGAGCCAGCCAGGAGTGATTTCTGAGCCTAGAGCTCAGAGTAACCTTTGAGCGCTGACAGGTGTGACCCCCCCCAAAAAAAAAAAACATTAAAAAAGATTTTATTTAACTAGGAAATAAATGGATGGAAGTGCTGATACGAAAAAAATGGGCTGTGATCAAAATCCCAAATCTAAACTTTGTCCTCAAATATTTGTTAAGATGCAAAGAAATTATAAAACCACATTGTAAAAAAATGTATGAGAAGAATGGAACAAGAAAATATAAGCAGAAGCAAAGAAAAAAATCAGATTACTAAAGCAGTTTCATTTAAGAAAAGGCTCTGAACCAGAGGACCACAATTTCTAATTATTTTCCAATAAGAGGAATTTAGAAAAAAACTACATAGCTGAATTATTTTACTCCCTCTAACTATTCACATAATGGGGGGAAAATTACAGAATACTGTTCATATTATTACTTTTTAAAAGCACTAATAAAGGGGCCTAGGAGATAGCATGGAGGTAAGGCGTTTGCCTTTCATGCAAAAGGTCATCGGTTCGAATCCCGGTGGTCCATATGGTCCCCCGTGCCTGCCAGGAGCAATTTCTGAGCATGGAGCCAGGAGTAACCCCTGAGCACTGCCGGGTGTGACCCAAAAACCAAAAAACAAAACAAAACAAAAAAAAACAAACAAAAAACAAACGAAAAAGCACTAATAAAAGTTATATTTCGAAACATTTTCTTGAAAATTGGTTAGAATTCTTTTATGGGGGAGGTGGAATGCAGATCCAACAGGGTGTGGGAAATCACATTTCCCAGGGATTGAGCTTAGACCTCCTGCATGCAAAGCATTTGAAGGAATGCCCCAGCCTATGTAAGATTATTCTAATGACAAAATGCTTACCAAAATATATGCAATGGCAGATTTATTCTGTTAGAAATGTTTAATAGTAACGTTAACAGGATACTGAAGTTTAAAAAATCTAAAGTGATAAATAAAATTCAGAAGCATCGAGTATCTTCTTGGCATGCTGTGACAAGATATCAATAGCCTCACCTGTTAGAGCTCTCAGTTTAACACAACAGGCGATGTAGTCATCAAAAGTGATCTTTCCATTGGTGCTGTATCGTTTTGCAATTGAATTCACAGCCTGGGGACTCAACCTAAATCCTAAAAGAAGAAAAATCATCCAGCAAGTAAGTTTAAGAATTGGAAAAAGACCACTAAAAATAACCATTTTTTGTTGTTTTTGTTGTGGCCATCAGGGCTTACTCCTGGCTTTGTCTGGAAAAAAATCGCTACTGGTAGGCTCTGGGCAACATATGGGATGCTGGAAATCGAACCAAACCTGATTGGCAACATACAAGGCAAGCACCCTACTCACTATACTACTGTTTTGAACTCAATCAAGAGAAGTTTTTAAAAATTGAGCACTATGGGCCAGAAAGATAGCATAGTGAATAGGGTGTTTACCTTGTAGGTTTTGATCCCTGACATCCCATAAGGTCCCCTATACCTGCCAGAAGTGGCTTCTGAGCACAGAGTCAGGAGAAGCCCTTGAACATTTTGGGGTAGGAACTAAAAATCAAAAACTTAAAAAAATTAGCAATCTTTTTAAATATGGACAAACTTTACAAAACAAATCATTTTCATTTGGCATGCATTCTTAGAAATTAAAAGAAAAATAACTTTTAATAAATACAATTCAAATGGTTCCTACCCATTGTAGTCAATGCCTTCTGCAATTCCTGAGGATCCACTGTTCCACTCCTATCACTGTCAAAACTGATGAAGTGCTGTCTCCAGCCATTCAGTACAGCCCAGAGCTCCTTAAATTCGTTGAAACCCATTGTGCCTGACATATCTCTCTGAACTGTAATTAAGGATTAGAACAACTTTACTTTGCAACATATTCTAAAGAGGAAGGTAAAAGATCAAGAGTAAGGGAATTTAATGTTTCTAATAAAAAGGTTCAAAGTTTTAAGTTCCTCTTGGCATAGAATAATAAAAAGATAAATTGATGATATCATATAGAGGCCATATGTAGGAAAGGGTCTATGTACTCTGGAAAAGTGATCATCTCTAGGATGGGATGGTAGGGAATATATATGATGGCCCTGTTACTAGAATTGTACCAATCTGCAGAGGTTCCAGCTTGTCCAGTTAGCCTGTATCCTGAAATCCACACTGAGTCTAACACCCCCACATAATTTTCCTGAAAATTTCCCTGGAAAATTAGGTAAGATATTGCAAAGGCAGAACTTGCTCACTGAGTTTAGCCACTATCATGTGAAAAATTCCAGTGCTTGAAGGTTAGGAAATTCCACAGATCAATCAATATTAAAGCATATATTTCCTCTGACCACTAACTTCTCTATTTATTCTCCAGGCCTTCTTGGATTCTTAAATAAGTTACATTCTATTTGTCAAACCTCCTTCCCTTTTCATCTCTTTTGATTCTTAAAAGAAAATTATTTTGAAAAAATTTTATAGGTATTTGTTACTTTGTACTAAACACTGTTAGGTAAAACTCTTTAGGAAGTAACTATTTTTGGTAAAAGAAAAAATACTCTGTTAAAAAATAAGAAAAGGATACATCCAGCATTGAAACCATCAGCCGACAAGTCTCCAAGTTAAAAGCTGTTAAGTCAAGAAAAATATAGCATATTAATACAATTTCAAATTTCAGAAAGTGCTCATATTAAATACACTACAGAATGTGATCATTTAAACATTTTTGTTTTTTGGGGGGGTGGGGGGGACCACACCCGGTGACACTCAAGAATTATTCCTGGCTATGCGCTTCAGAAATTGCCCCTGGCTTGGGGAATCATTTGGGATGCCTGGGATCTAGCGGAGGTCCATCCTGAGTTAGCCACGTGCAAGGCAAATGCCCTACCACTATGCTATTGCTCCAGCCCCTCATTTATAGATTTTTTATAAACATTACTCAACTTATGTGGAAATTTATTGAGTACATATGGGTTGGGAACACCCAGTGACACTCAGGATTTACTCCTGGTTCCACATTCAAAAATGTCTGCTGTCAGGCTCAGAGGACCATATAGGATGCCCAGGCGTGAAAGCAGATTGGCTGCATGCAAGGCAAATTCCCTACCCACTGTGTCATCACTCTGGCCCTCTTTAAGTATATATTTTTTCTGTGAGAGAATTTCTTCTAGAACCAAAACTTGATTATAAAGTTCTGCTAACTTTAAAAGAAATATTTTAGGTACTATTAATATTGTTCATTTACATAATATTGCTAACTATAGAATGCTGTTAATAGTTTTAGGTATCATTATAGTTTTCAAATTTGAGGGGGAAGGTATCTGTTTTTTACTTTTAGAGATAAAGAATGTTAAGATATATAGAATTTTCTTCAAAAGAAAATGAGTAGGCTTATAGGTGAAACAAGAATGTCAACATGGGCTATACGTAGCAATAGTACAGTAACAATAACATGTAGCAATAGTACAGTGGACAGAGTATTTGCATTGAATGTGGCTGACCCCAACATTTCTTGTGACTCCCTAAGCCCACAAACAGTAATTCCTGAGTGTTGAGACAGGAGGAACCCGAGTACAACCCGAGTACATCTTTTTGGCCAGATGTGGCCAAGGAAAAAAAAACAAACACCAACAAAACAAAACAAAACAAAACAAAAAAACTCTCACACACAAAAAAACAAAGAAAGTCAACACACTGACCATTACTGAAGCTGAGAGATGTGTCCTTATTCTTGGGTAAGATATAATATGTATAATATAATCTTTTAGAAAAAAGTTATTTTCCCATTATTGTGATAATAATAGTATTTCCATATGAGGTGGTGCCAGAGAGGTGGGTTAGGTTGGTGCTAAGGATCAAACCCATGGCTTCTCACATGCAAAACATTTGCTTCACACCTTAGGGAGTGTCTTTGAAGGCATTGTCTTGCCTTTAAAATGGTAATACAATAAGAGAAATTCACTATAAGAACCATAATGTATTATTTATTATCTACAACAGGGAGTAGGAATACAAAGTAACTTAATCCCTGTTTACTACTGATACAAGTAGTTGTTTTTGCTGACTTGTTGTTTAATTATTTTTCCTTTTGCTAAAATGCAAGACACTGAAGAGTAAACTTACCTCAATAACCCTAGAATGATATAAGCTTAATATGTGAAATAAAGTAAATATGATAAACATGGTAACTAGAACTAATAAGAGCATCCTGTAATAAGGCCCCATGAGCAATTAATTCAGTGATGGTAACACTCAGAAGCCTTAGAGTTCACCTTCTGTGGGCATTTTTACTCACTGAGAAATTAGATGATATCCACCTACGAGCATCCTACCCAAGTCCTTGCATCTTACAGACTGTTTATAGGAATTAATGTCTTTGAAGGGATTATTGTATAGACACCAAAATTCTTAAAATAAATTGACAAGTTATAGAGATAAACCTGAAATACGTTCCGGGGCCAGAGAGATAGCATGGAGGTAAGGCGTTAGCCTTGCATGCAGAAGATTGGTGGTTTGAATCCCAGCATCCCATATGGTCCCCTGAGCCTGCCAGGAGCGATTTCTGAGCTTGGAACCAAGAGTGACCCCTGATTGATGCCGAGTGTGACCCCAAAACCAAAACAAACAAACAAACAAACAAAAAGAAATGTTCATATGCTTGTTAAGAAGATGCATATAAAATGATCCATCTTCACAACTCTTTCTAGCTTCACTTGTTTTCTCTAGCAAAACTAAATTTAAGATAATACTAAGCTAAATTATTATTGTAACTATTCCAGAGAGTATAAACTATTGATTTTTCACTTGTAAAAGCCCTGTGCTTAGCATGTACATTATCAAAAATCTCTTATTTATCACCTACTCCAAGCATTGCCAGGAATAAGTGCTGAGCATTGCTGGGTTTGCCCTTCCTGTACCCTACCTCCCCCCACCCCCAATTAAGAGAAGCCAGAAAGTTCTATTCAAAGCAGGCAAAAGAGACATGTATTGTTTGAAGAGGCTGCACATCAGACCCTGCTAAGCTATTCAGCTTTCTGTTTTAGAGACATTAAAAAGAAACTAAAGATCCTTAGAGCTACAGGTTAGAGCTTGTGTCAGGAGTGCTTGCTTGTGTCTTTGTTGTGAGAATGATTTCAGAGGATGATAATATAAAGGGCAGTAAATCAAAGTGACCCAAAGAGAACCCAAACAGACAAACAAAAATCATTCCAATCTAGATGAACATGTCTTTGTGAGGAAAACACTTGCTCAATTTCATTTTTTGTTCTTGGGGATGTGAATAAATAAGCAAATGCAGACCATAGAATATAATTCAGTGATTTAAAAAAAAAGAGGACTGCAGAGATAGTACAGAGGGTGCTTGCCTTGTTCATGACCCACCATGGTTTGACCCCTGGCACCTCATCTCTGGTTCTCCAAGCATGGCCACAAGTGATCTCTGAATACAGAGGCACGGAGAAAGACGGTAAGAGAGAAAGAGGAAGAAGGAAGGCTCTTACTCAATTCTATTTTTCTCAACTCTTTATTATTTTTTCTCAATTTCTATTTTTTTTAATCCAGAATAGTCTTTCCTGAAGCTGTTTTACTTTAAAATTTTCACAAAGGAATAACTGATATAAGTTGTCCCTTTTTTTTGCTATTCATACTAGATCATTTTTTTGCTATTCATTCCAACAGACAGGTTCAAACATCTTTTCTTCTAGGAGGAATCCACAGAAACTAAGTCTGACAGAAAATAATATTCCAGGAGCTTCTTCAACCTTAGTCCAGAGGAACACTTATAATAAAGGACAAAAATAAAAAAGGATGGGGGCCGGAGTGGTAGTGTAAGCTGTAGGGTGTCTGCCTTGCATATGCTAACCTAGGATAAACTGTGCTTCAACCCCCCAGTGTCCCATATGGTCCTCCAAGCCAGGAACGACTGGGTGTGGCCCCAAAACAAACAAACAAACAAATAAATAAGATGGATTGATTATATTATTGTACAACAATTTGCTTCACCAACTCCGCCTCTAGGAATGGATGTTTCCTTTTAAAATTGTTAAGCAAGTGTCCACCATCTGCCCTGAGTATTGTTCTGAATAGTTAGTCAGAGGGAGAGGGAGAAGGAGAGGAGGGAGATCATGATCTTTCTTATCTATGGGATATAAAGAAATATAGTAAGGGAACACCAAATGTCCAAGAAATGGAGCCTGAGAACTGGTCTACAGAACTACACTTACCACAGCAAGGGATGAGTAGGGGCTGAGTAGGGGAAGGCCGAAGATAATAGTGGAGGGAAGCAAATACCCTAGTGAGGTTGTAAGTTGAAACATTATATGCACAAAATCCTATCACTAACAGTGTTGTAAATAATGACTGAAATAAAATCAAAACCACAAAAACAATGGTGGTTAAAAATAGCAATAGTAACAATAAAAAACAGGTGCATAGAGGCATTGGACTCTGAGACGCCAAATGATCTTATATTGTATTCAGAAATTGGTTTAAGAGACCAATGATTATATGTCATTTCTGTACTACAAAACTCCCCATGGCAAGTTGTCAAGAACACTCTAGGCTCTGTAGTATAGTGAGGAGAAGGAAAGATATTGAGTGGAAGGAGGAGAAACATATATATGAAAGGATGGGGGACAGGGGTCAAGAGGTCTCAGTGCATTGGTGGTTAAGGACAGTACTGAATAGCAATAACAGAGTCAACAACAATAAAATCCTGAGACCATCAAAACTTAAAATGGACTTGGCAGGCTAAGGGACAGGAAGAGGTGGCCTGGGAGGGACCCTGGGAACATTGGTGGAGGGAAGTCGACACTGGTGATGGGTGGGATTGGCCCAGTAATAGTGCATAATCTGAAACCCAACTATAAAGAACTTTGATAATCACAATGGTTTCAATAAAGGTAAACAAACAAACAAATAAAAAACTTCCCATGAACTTCAGTGAAGATGTGGACTATTTCTTACTATCACTACAATCAGATGACAGCAAGCCCATGAATTCATCACATGCTCCAGATGACTCGGCAATGGTTTCTTTATAACTCAGGATTGCAGGCCATCCCTAAATGTGGCTTCCTCAAATGAAAGTTTTTCAAGGAAGGATTGCTCTCCAAATATGCACAGCCCAAAATGTAAGTCAGATTCTAAAACCTGTCGATTCACTCCACTGAAAGGGTGTGTGCAAAGTAATAGTCTCTACTGTGACTTCATTCACTCCTTCAATTACTCTGCTCTCTGACCTCTGTTCATAGTTCCAGTTGATGGTGTTTTAACTATGAACAATTTAAATACAGTCATTTAAATTTATATACTGTCATAAGTATTTTTTGGAAAAAAAATCCAATCTGGAAAATGCTGTTTTGTTTAGGAATAGATGAAATGACAGAAACATAGATGTTTCCTCCCTATTCCATCTCAACAAGGAAATTTTAGCAAGATATGCAAGTTATAAAATAAAGGATCATAAAAAATAGAAACATAAATAGTTTTAAAAAGATGTAAATTTTGATAGCTGGAGTATAGTGGATAGAGCATTTGCCTTGCATGTGGCCAATATAGGTTCAATTCTCAGTAACTCATACAGTCTTCCATGCCTGCCAAGAGTGATCACTGAGCACAGATCCAGGGGTAAGCTCTTAGCACTCCTAGACACCCCCCCCCCC
>PVKC010000193.1:0-19383 GCA_004027635.1 Crocidura indochinensis | reverse complement strand
GTGGTGCTCAGGTGTTACTCCTGGCTGTTTGCTCAGAAATAGCTCCTGGCAGGCACGGGGGAGCATGTGGGACACCGGGATTAGAACCAACCACCTTTGGTCCTGGATCGGCTGCTTGCAAGGCAAACGCCACTGTGCTATCTCTCTGGGCCCAAGTATTATTTTTTTTAGATATTTGTCCTGTTGGCATTGTGTGTGTGTGTGTTGTGAGTGTACAGCAAGGATACAGCAAGGATGCCTTGCGAAGGCACCTCAGCTCCAGCTTCCAAAGACAAAAGAAGGTGCAAGTTTAACTGTAAGAGCCAGTCATGACCATGAGGTACTAAGGTAGCAGGTGTAGTGTGCAAACATGTCCAGAGTTCAGAAATTAGAAGCAGACTTTTCTTCTCAGAGGCTTCATGTTTCCAGCAGAGAGATGTGGAAAGGGGAAAGAAGCCTGGAGTTTTGAGGGTGTTATAGTAAGCCGTGCCCCAGATAGAGCCCTGAGGCCAGGTAGAGCCCAAATCCCAAAAGATACTTGAAGACTGGCCATGTAGGAACCAGGAAATGAAGCAGCACTCTAGGACCTGCAATTCAAAACTCTAAATACCACCTGGCTCAGGGCAGAGGTGGCTCTTGGCACACAGCAGTGAATGTTAGCTCCTCTCATTGATGTCACCCAACCTGGCAGATTTTATTTCGGTACCTTAAGTTCTCCCTGGAGGAGGCCACACAAGAGGTCTCATTGGTTCTTGGTCTAAAGACACAAAGCTCAAATGCAAGACATTTCCCCTCACCCCATAAAACGTGGCTGGTGTGGACTGATTTATTAAGAACTGTTTTCAACTAAACAGTTGTTTAGGAGTCACATCAGGGGTGCTCAGTGGCTATACCTGGCCTGGTATTCAGGGTTCACTCCTGGCAGTCCTTGGAGGGAATCAAAGTAACATTTTGAAAAAGTAAACAGCCTAATAGCTTTAGAAATCTTTCTGAAATTAAAGACATTGAAATAATTCCCAACGTTGAGAGCCGGAAGGACTGGCTCAAGGTATGAAGCTCACCACAAAAGTGGTGAGTGCACTTAGATAAATAACTACACTGAGAACTATCATAACAATGTCAGTGAGAGAGGGATGTAGAAAGCTTGTCTGGAATACAGGGGTGGGTAAGGGGAGGGAAGAGATGAGGGCATTGGTGATGGGAAAGTTGCATGGGTGAAGGAGGTGTTCTTGTTAAGACTGAAACCCAACTACAATTAAGTTTGTAATCACAGTCTTTAAATAAAGAAATTATTTAAATAAAAAAAAAAAGAAATCTTTCTGAGTGGGCTTCCAAGTAGTTCTCAGGAAGTTGGGGAGTGAGAAGGGGTCATGGACTCCTAGTAAAACTGGGACAACCAGTCCAGTCCATTCAGTGATAATGATCCCACAACAGTGCTGAGTAGGGGGCATGCAGTGCTGGGGGACAAATTGGGCCCCAAATCCCAAACAAGCTACCAAGACCCAGCTTTTAAAATTCTTTTGGGGCCCGGGAGATAGCATGGAGGTAAGGCGTTTGCCTTTCATGCAAAAGGTCATCGGTTCGAATCCCGGTGCCCCATATGGTCCCCGTGCCTGCCAGGAGCAATTTCTGAGCATGGAGCCAGGAGTAACCCCTGAGCACTGACGGGTGTGACCCAAAAACCACAAAAAAAAATAAAATAAAATAAAATTCTTTTACTAGATCAGAGAAGCTGTTTCTTGGAAGGCTACAATCACAGTAACAACCAAAATATCAAACACTTTGGAGAAAAAGGAACTTGTGTAAAGATGGCAGGAATGTAAAGTAGTGCAGCCTCGATGGAAAACAGTAGAGTGGCACCTCAAAATATTCAAAAGAGCTCTACTTTAGGACCCAAAATTCTGCCTCTGGTTTCTTGTTTAGATATACCTCTGAGTATCTAAGTACCTATTTAGTTATTTATTTGTTTTTTTGCCACAGGGTTGTTCAGAGGTTATTACTGGCTCTGCACTCAGAAATCACTCCTGGCAGGCTTGGGGGACCATTGGATGCCAGGAATCGAACCTGGGTTCGAACCCAGGTTGGCTGCATGCAAGATGCTATCGCTCTGGCTCTACATACCTATATAATTAGAATATAAAAAAATTCTTATATTCATCAGAGCACTTTTGTTTTGAGTCCAAATTTGGCAGTGCTCAGGGGCTACTCTTGGCTCTGTGTGAGAAGCAATTCCTAATAGTGATCAGGAGTGGTAAGAGACATGAGGATTGGAGCACGGTTGGCTGCATGTAAAGCAAGTGCCTTGTCTTCTATACTGTCTGTCTCTTTTGCCCTACACTTCCATTTATTATTATTATTTTTTTTTGGTTTTTGGGCCACACCCGGTGACGCTCAGGGGTTACTCCTGGCTATTCGCTCAGAAGTCGCTCCTGGCAGGCACGGGGGACCATATGGGGGACCGGGGGATCGAACCGCGGTCCGTCCTAGGTTAGCGCAGGCACCTTATCTCCAGCGCCACCGCCCGACCCCTACACTTCCATTTATAATGGATAAATTATGGAAACAACCTGAGCCCAACAATGAATGACTGGGCAAAGATGTTAGACATGTGGAAATATTAATTATAAAATAAAATAAAGAATAGAAAATAGATAAAATCTTGGGCCAGAGAGAGTGCAATTTTTACAGAGCTGCCTTGCTCATCACCATTAATACCATGCCCTAATATATACCATAAAATCTTGCCACTTGAAACAAAATTAATGGAATTGGTGGAGATTGTACTAAGTGAAATAAGTCAGAAGTAAATGATAGGGACCGGAGAGATAGCATGGAGGTAGAGCGTTTGCCTTGCATGCAGAAGGACAGTGGTTCAAATCCCAGCATCCTATATGGTCTCTGAGCCTGCCAGGGGCGATTTCTGAGTGTAGAGCCAGGAGTAACCCCTGAGCACTGCTGGATGTGACCCCCCCCCCAAAAAAAAAGAAGTAAATGATAAACAGCAGATGAATTCATTCATTCATATGGAATATGAAGACACCAAGCAAAGCAATAAATCTAAACCAAATCCTTGCTTTCTGGCTACAGATCTATGGTTACCAGAGGGTGGTGATAGGGAAGGAGCAGCAGATGGGGAGGGTTCCTCTACTGGGGTGGTGGAGGCCACTGAAATTCTGGTAGTGGATGTGACAGTGACACATTTGATAAGGTGTGAGCCTGTACTTCTAAAACATGCAGTGCTGAAAGCCAAACTTGCAACATAAAAATAAAAACATTTTATGACAGAAAATAACTCGTTTCTTTTAGAGAAATCCTGATGCTAATAACTACTTACGTTTATATCCTCCTGCAATGCCAGACTGCGTCAGGCATCTCTGCAGTTCATCCGCATCTATCTGCCCATCCTTGGGAGGTAAAAATAAAGAGAAAGAATAGTGACTTGGGACTTTTTCATTCTTTGCTTCCAGAAGTCATTGTAGCGATAACAATGTAGTAATAACTATAAAATGGGTATTATTTTGTAAGAAACACTTAAAAGTACTTTTTAAAGAAAGACCTTCTGACAGTAGGCATCCTTTTTCTTTCTACATTCAGAAGCCATCCAATGATGAAAGATACACATTTAAGACTTATGTTAAGATTTCTTCCACAAGTGAATAATAACTGGGGCCAAAAATTAAATATTTGTCATTAACTTACCAGTACCTTGTAGGGGAAAATTCAATACCAGACTCTAACTTCATAACTAAGAAATTTTAGTACAATTTTTTTTGGGTCACACCCACCCAGCAGTGCTCAGGGATTACTCCTGCTCCATGCTCAGAAATTGCTCCTGGCAGGCAGGGGGGACCATATGGGGCACCAGAATTCGAACGGATGACCTTTTGCATGAAAGGCAAACGCCTTACCTCCATGCTATCTCCCGGGCCCCTTAGTACAATTTTTAATACAATGTTTTCCAAAGCAGTTGATATCACCCCTGAGAGAAGATTATATTAGGCTTCAGTATAATAGAGGGGCACTGTTTGTTCTCATAAAGAGGGCAGATTTCCTAGATTTTTTTTCTCAAAATATAGGTGGTCAAATGATTTTTATAATTCTATTCTAGCATTACAACTCTCTTATCATCATTTCCTTTAAGATACTAAATTTGGATATGGTACAAACACTCTCAAGTATAACAGCTTCTTTTTTAATAAAAACTGAGATAAAGAGCTTTTCCCCTCCAACATTCATGGTATGATGAAATATAGAAAGGTGAGAAGAAAACTAGCTGCTTCTGTTACTGTCATTGTGTTTGAATGCCACAACTGGCAGAGATCAGGGATCACTCCTGGACTGCCTCAGGGGAACTATAAAGGGTGCCAGAGACAGAGCACAGGACAGTTATGTACAAGACAGTAGCTCTAAACATAGTACTATCTATCTTCTCAGTCCTGAGAACAGCATAAAAATTTAAAAATAGAAGTATGCAGTTGCTTAAAAATTGGGACTGGAGTGGGTAAGGCATTTGCCTTGCACACAGCTAACTGGTGCTCAATCCCCAGTATTCATTATGATTCCCGAAGTACTGCTAGGAGTAATTTTTGAATGCAGAGCCAGGAGTAATAACTGAGCACCACCATTGGGTGTGACATCCCTCCCCCTCAACTGTATTCCTCTTTAGTTTTAGTGGTGGCAATGCTGATGATGGGAGAACACAGATCAGCTCAGTAAATGTAAAGCTTGGTTTATAAAGAAACCTCCTTAATCATTGGGGGAGGGGATGGGAGAGGCTCTCAAGCTGAGCTGAGGAGGCCTGGAGGTCTCTCCCAGTACTCTTAGCTAACAGGCCAGAGCCAAACCCGGTGGTGCTCAAGGGACACAATGACAGTGTCCAGAGAGACCATGTAGTACCAATCCAGGGATACAGGGCATAAAAGGCTGTGGCATCTTATCCCTTGCACGATCTCTATAGTTCTAATACCTTTACTTTTGTGGTGAAGGGTCTCTAAAGATCATAATTACAGCTAGAAAAATAACAAGTCCCTGGAGCCTATTCATTAGCTGACCAATGTAACAAATAGATTATGTTAATGATTTTAAAACAAAAGTACTCAAATCCTTAAACCCACAGGCATCATAAATTCTACATGAGAAGCAGAATCAATAATGTGGCAGACAATGGATACTCTACAGCCCCAGGGCTGCTGAAAGTTAAGGAGGTAGGGTCACTTACACCTTGAAGGCAGTGGTGGCAATCTAAGAATACTAGAGCCTAGAGGTTTACTGCCTCTGATGGTTTCATAGATACTATCAAGAATACAGTGAAGGTGAATACTTCAGGGGAAGCTTTTTCAGGTTTCACCACAATTTTCCATTCAGGCTCTCTAACTTTTTTTGGATGTTATAGCAATAGAGGGGTCTTAAATTTTTGGTCCCATAGAAGGCAATTTCACTTAAGGATTCTGTCATTTCTAGCATTTGGTAAAAAACAAAGCTGAACTGAATTAACAGCAAACATCCCCTCTGGATATATCTGGACAGAATGAGTAGTTGATTTAGTATGCACAGTGACCTTGTGAGAGAAATGTCCCCTCAAGACCTTGGTCACCTTTCACACAACTCAGAAGGAAGGGGGAAGTTGACTTTCATTTTTTTTCTACTGGCAAACCGATCTCATACCTAATTTGGACATAGAAGAGCTGACCTAGTAACCAAATTTGCATGAAAGAGAAACTAAACTGCACAATCTTAATTTCCTCGTAATTTCCAGGTAGCAACTTATTTTGGAAGCAATGTAGATTTTTTTTAGCATAAATCAGTTTTTTCTAAGGGGTAATTAACTTACAATAAAATTCAAACCAGACCAAATGTGTCAATAATGATCTGGCTAAATATCACTGGTACTTATCTTTAAGGGGTCAGAAATAGAGTTTAATGTTCAAAACCGCTAATCTCCATAGTTCTGAAAAAGGTGGTTCCATTTTCAAAGTTTAGAATCCCCTTGCTTTTCAAATATCTGACCCCAATTCAATCACAAGTTTTGTTTTGAATTGACTTGAAACAGCACAAGTAACACTTTGCCCTAATTTGTTCTACAATAAAAGGGCAAAGTGTTACATGTTTTACATTCAGATAAAACAACCGTCCATACTGATAAATTGCCTTTTGTCTCTTTTTCCTCTCCTAGAAGCAATAGGATTCTTTTCCAGAGTAAACCTAAGTTCTCCTGTATCCTCTAATGTGTAATCAAGCAAGTTTCCACAGTAGAGATGAAAGCTCACCTGCCCAGCCACAGCAGCGAAGTATCCGTAGAGAGGATCCTGAGTTTGTCCTGGAAATGCAGGCCCTCCGGGAGCTCCTCCATACTGTGAAACAGGAAAGGGAAACTTCATTCCTTTGAATCAAGATTTGTACCAGGAGGTGCCCATGTGCCAAGTCAGACAACTGCCTGCCCTCCCCATCATTTACCCACCAACCAACACCTGGCCCAGAGGAAGGCCAGCCTCACTCCCTCTTATCATTTTAAAACAGAAGGCATAGGATCCTCCACACGGTAGATAGAGCTCACCCTTACCATCCAGGAGTTGGTCTTGGCAGTGGCCTGTGCCTAAGTGGGAACATTTTAAGACAACTCGTCTATGGGTGGTCACTGATGTCAACGCAACCCAGGCAAGCGGCTCAGAAATGTTCTTCCGTTTATTCACTTATGTATAACGGTGAAGGTATTTGTAAAGTGTGATAGGAACCAAACAAGACGGGAGGTGCAAAAAATACTGAGCAGGTGTAGCTCAGGGCATGAAGCGAAGTATTATTCAGAGCTGGGTGAGGACACTCAGAGAGGGAACATTCCTACTAGGAGCAGTTCCCAAAACTCGCATCCTGGACTTGCAAAGTGGGGCGCCCTAGTTGTTTTTTTTTTTGTTTTTACTCTATCCGACTTTCTAGGACTCCCAAGACCCTTTTCTTTGGCAGGGAAAGGAGGATGATCTCAGGTCCACTGTAGACTAAAATGGCTCTTCTAAGGAGGAGGAGGAGGAAGAGAAGGAGGAAGTCAGCAGCCAGGTTGCACCAGCCCATGCAGCTCCCCAAGGGCGACAGGCAGCGCTTGGGCGGACACAAGCACCCTGCTCCCGGCCCTCCCGCGGTGCCGTCTAGGGGTTTGGGGTTTCGGTGGGCAAAGGAGCAGGAAGGAAAGAGTCTAAGAGAGCAACCCAAAGGCAGCGGCCTGGGGCGACTCAGAAGAGCAGAAGTCGCGAGCATCGCCTCAAAGGCCTGGTCCCCACGGTGGCATCCGGGAGCCCAAGAGCGGGCAGCGCTTACCCCTCCTGGGTAGTACCCGCCGCCGGCGCCAGGGTGCCCGGGGTACGCCATGGTGTGGACTGAGCCGCCGCGCCCAGCGCCCCGCCTCCCCGCTGCCCTCCTGCCCGGGCCTGGGACCGCCCTGGAGCGCACCACGCGCACCGTGCAGGGGCCGCGCCCCACGCCCGCGAATCCGTCGGGGGCCTCAGCCCCCCTTGAGCCTCAGCTTCACCCGGTTTCCCTCTGGCACATTGGCTGCGGCCTGCGAAGGGCGTGCATCCTCCCGGGCCCGGCCTCGCTTCGGTGTCTGAGAGGCCAGGCACCCGCCCCTCTCTCCCCCCGAGGAGAATGGCACCTTCCGACCGACGCTGGACTGGGCCCCCGGAATTCTCCTCTCCCCCACTTCTTCCTTCTTGGAGCTTTCCCCCCAACGATTTAGTGTTTGTTTTGTTAAGTAACTTTAGTGAGCGTGGCCCACCCTTCTTGCTGTTGTGACTTTGGGGAGGAGAGACTAACGACTCTGGGCACCTGTGGGTGATGGTTGGAAGTTAGTGCTTTTGGAAAGAGGAGCCGCAGGAACCCTGTGCTCAGGGCTTTAGCCTGGGAGTTGCATGTTTCATACAACTGTAGAAATGAGTTTCTTCACTAAGGGAACTTCTTTGCTAGTTAAGCTGGCGTTGCTGGGAGACGGCTTGCGGAGGACTGAGGCCCTTTACTGGGCAGGGCTTTGCAGCTTTGCCCAAACCTTCCTTTAAACAGTTGGTTAGAGCTCATCGGGCTGAGAACACATGCCAGCTGGAGGTCCTGGTTCGACCCTGGTATTTCAAGGTCCCCTGAGCACTGCGAAAAGCGAACCCAGGGACCTATTTAGGAGCCCCCACAGCCACACAGGGTGTGGTCTCAAAGCCGAGTTTGAAAACTATCTGAATGATTCAGGCAAAAACAATCTCTCTTCAAAATTACTCACTGGCCCTAAGGCAAGAAAAGTTAAGAGAGAGCCTAAAGTTAAGAAAGGTTAAGAGAGAGTCTAGAGTGTGCTGCTAAATAATGCTGGTAAAAAGGATGTTAAATATTGAACGTAACGCTCAGATCATAAAGAAAGTCCTTTTCTTGATCTATTTTACTTTTCCCCCAGTTGCAGTAAAATCAGGAGAGAGATTTTTGCTTTGGTTTAGTTTCTAGTGATTTAGTCACACAGAATGTTTTCCCGAATATTTTTGTTTTAAGACATAGACCAGCATTTTTTTTGTGGAGGTTACCCAGAAGTTTTGAAGAGTCATTAACATTGGCCAGGGTTACTAGGGCTATCATAAATCAAGAAAACATGTGGTGGAGGACTCATGATTCCTGTCCACCACCCATGGCCAGTCCTGGGCTGAATTCCGTGAGCATCAGAGCATGAGAACACTTTTGTTTTACTTTGTTTTAAATAATGGTACCACACCCTGCAATGCCATTGAAGGTGATCATTGCCATGGTCTAAGCATGAAGCTTTCACTCTACATTTTCTTCTACTAGTTTTAGAGTTTTGGATCTTCTGACACATAATTTCTTGTTCTGGAGTTTCAGGACTACACCAATGAGAGTGGTGTGGGAGGAAGATGAGGGGT
This sequence comes from Crocidura indochinensis, assembly GCA_004027635.1. Lineage (NCBI taxonomy): Eukaryota > Metazoa > Chordata > Mammalia > Eulipotyphla > Soricidae > Crocidura > Crocidura indochinensis. The sequence goes on along the minus strand of PVKC010000193.1, from coordinate 10,510 downwards.
ACATGGATGAACTCAGGGCCTGGAATGTGCAAGATTATTTTGTAAACCCATAAAAAATGTGAGCAAAATATTATATTCTCTTAATGAAATTGGAATTTGGGCCAGTATATGCAGGTCTATAAAAGACATACTTATTGATGTGAGCTAGATAAAGTAAACATAGTGTGTATTTCATAATATGTGCTCTACCACTGAGCTTTTTGCTGAAAGGCATAGGAAGTTTTAAAGGATCATGCAGGGGAGTGGACTAACTAAACTTAGGCCTTTCCTCAGAATCTTTTGTCAGTTTCGATTATGTGAGTTAGATGACAACAATCCAATCCAAGGCCTCACATATGCAAAGCCTGCACTGACCACTGGGCAACATTCGGTGTCCCTTGTTTGGAAATTTTGAATTAATCGAAAGGAGTCTATGGGCAGATAGCTGTTGTGTGGGTTGTTTCTAATGATCAGCAGATGGGCTTTCTGTTTCTTTCATAATCACTAATAAGGTAAGAAGACAAATTGTCCTGGTTCATAGTCATTTAATAGACAAAGTGGGCAGGTATTCTTTCATAGGTGGGGGCAGGGAGTTGAATAAGATTACTGAGCCAGGAGGTTGACTTTTCACCTGGAAGTCCTATGGCAGTTGGAGTGAAGGTGGAGCTTATTTGTTTAAAAGTATGGATATGTCTATGTAGTAATACAGCTTTATTTATAGACATTAAAATTTGAATGTCAGAGCCGGAGAGATAGCATGGAGGTAAGGTGTTTGCCTTTCATTCAGAAGGTCATTGGTTCGAATCCCGGCACCCATATGGTCCCCCAAGCCTGCCAGGAGTGATTTCTGAGCATAGAGCCAGGAGTATCCCCTGAGCGCTGCTGGGTGTGACCCAAAAACCAGAAAAAAATCTAAAAAATATTTGAATGTCATCTCATTTTCATTGTCATAAATATTATTTTTTCCTTTTCCAACGGATAAAATAATTTTTTTAAGGGATAGCTCCCCAGACTGTCCTTAGGCTAGAAATCAGAATACTATTCTCTATTCCAACAATTCTCAGTCATAGACAAGAAATGTGTGAATTTCACAGTCATCCTAACATAATTGAACAGTTTAGGGAGAAAATCGTACCAGATTTATAGATAGGATATGGCTCAGATTCGTTTTGGAAAGTCATTGAAAAATCAAAATCCTTTGTGATCTAACACCTATGTTTTAAGAATTAGACCATTTGTCCAACTATTCCACTCCTAGGGACATACCCTAGGAATACAAGAATACAATACAAAAACCCCTTCCTCACACCTATATTTATTGCAGCACTATTCACAATAGTCAGGCTCTGGAAACAACCAAGATGCCCTTCAACAGACAAATGGCTAAATAAACTGTGGTACATATATACATGGAATATTATGCAGGTGTCAGAAGAGATAAAGTCATGAAATTTTCCTAGACATGGATGTACATGGAATATATCATGCTGAGTGAAATAAGTCAGAGAGAGAGAGAGAGACACACACACACACACACAGAATAGACTCACTCATCTATGGGTTTTAAGAAAAATAAAAGTCATTTTTGCAACAATCCTCAGAGACAATGAGAGGAGGGCTGGAACTTCCAGCTCAGTCCATGAAGCTCACCACAGAGTGGTGAGTGCAGTTATAGAAATAACTACGCTGAGACCTACCATAATCATGTGAATAAATGGGGGAACTGGAAAGCCTGTCTAGAGTACAGGTGGGGGTGGGGTTGGATGGAGGGAGATTTGGGACATTGGTGGTAGGAATGTTGCAATGGTAAAGGGGGCTGTTCTTTACATGACTGAAACCTAATCACAATCATATTTGTAATCAAGATGTTTAAATAAAAAAAAAGTTAAAAAAAAAGAATTAGGTTTGGAAGATGTTAAATGTCTGACCCAAACTCATGAAAGACTGATCTAGCTTAATAGTAATTATTTTATTCTTCCAATTAAATTTGTGGCATTTTGCTGAATATGGCTCTCAGAGAAGTTCTGAATCTTGTGATAGACTCTCTTCAATTCCTCTCCATTCATTTTCAAGACAAAAGGAAGCAGTGATGTTCTTTATCCCTAGATAAAATTAATATAAAGAACTATAATAAGCTTATAATATATAATATCCAGACAGACTCTCCATGCTCAGATAAGTGATAAAGTAATAGTACAGCTAAGAAACTGTGGTCATTTCACCATTACTTGAAGCTGAATTCATCACAAGCCTAATTTATCAGAAAGAGGTATAAACTAATATTTACCAGATAATGGTATTAGAATACAGCCCCAGGTGAATGGGCATGAAGAAGCAGGGATGCTGTGAGGATTACGAAAACAAGACAGACATAATGGAGAAAAGCATGGAGTCAGGGGTCTCACAGCCTAGTGGACTGAGACCAGACTGTCCTTCACGTACAGTTATTTATTTTTCAGAAACAGTCAACATGGATGGAAGGGCAGCTGCCAATAGGTAGCCAATAGACAAATAGCTATCTAATGCTAATTAAGACCCTAAGTGGGTATTTATATCTCAGAGAGGGATGTGTGTTAAAAGAGGAAGCTAAGGTAAAAATCTCTGAAGATTGTCTTTCTTTGGGAAAGGTGGCAGATAAAAGACAGAATGAAGGACCTCCAGCACCAGTGTTCAGGTAATGAGAAATTAAAAGCCCTCAGATCTTTTGCTCCATTCCTTAGGCTTTCAGGTCTCTAGCTAAACTTCTTTACTTTTTGGTGTCATCATATCAGATATTAAGGTCTTAACTTTCTTTCCTTTTAAGATTTTTTAAATTAAAAAAATTTTTTTTTGTTTTTGTGTTTTTTTATGCCACATGGTGGTGCTCAGGGTTTAGTTCTAGCTCTGACCATGTTGGGGACCTAAGTAAAGTTTCTAGAATATATGATCAATAAAGCACAGGAAACAAATGCAGTGATGTGCATATTACACACATGGATGTATACATGTTACACATATGTATATATAACATTGAAGAGTACTTTTAAATTGCCAGAGTCTCCTTACATGAGAATTTTCTTTAAACCAAACACACAAACTTAAAGTTATTTCTTATTTGTGTGTATGTGTGTGTGTGTGTGTGTGTGTGTGTGTGTGTGTGTGTGTGTTGGACCATACTGAGCAGAACTTATGTGTTATTCCAGGTTCCAAGCTCAAAAACTTACTTCTGGGAAGAGAGGGATCAAACCAAGGCCAGCATTCTGCAAGGCTAATTCCTTACCTATTGTGCTATCAGTCTGGCCCCTAAACTTACAGGTTGAATGAAAACAGTTTATTGCTATAAAAGTTTCTACAATTATGTTTTTTAATTATAGTTTTTATTTTTATTTTGGGGCCATTTTTGGCAATGTTCAGGACTTTCTTCTGATACTATTCTCAAGAGTCAGTCCTAGTCTTGCTCATTCATGATACCATTCATGGTATCAGGGACTAAACCCACATTTGCTGATTATGAGGCAAATAAATGCCTTCTTCCCCACTATATATCTCCACCTAATTTTTAAACTTATATTTATCATATTTATTATTAATATTTTTATTTATCTAACTTATTTTTTGTTGTGTGTTTTTGTTTTTTTGGGGGGGGAGGTGGGTCACACCCGGCAATGCTCAGGGGATGATACTCCTGGCTCTTAGCTCAGGAATCCTGGCAGAACTGGTGAACCATATGGGATGCCAGGGATTGAACCTGGGTCAATTGTGTGCTAGGCATGCCTACCTGCTATACTATCACTCTGGTGCTCTAAGTTACTTTTAAAATAAAGATACTGTATATAATGCATATAACAGTCAAAATTGTAAATTGGCTGTGTTATAGATAAAGCTTCTGGTAAAAAGCAGGCTATAGTAAAGTTTTGGGGAAGTTGAATTTTATATCCAAATTTTAACCATATATGTGCTTATGTGCATAGATACACATGTGCATGCAAACACATAATCAACATAGGTATGTTATCTATCTGTGCTTTTTAGTAATTAGAGCATTCCCCCAAAATGTCCATTCAGAAATGAACTTCTTTTTTTTTTTTTTTTTGGTTTTTGGGTCACACCCGGCAGTGCTCAGGGGTTACTCCTGGCTCCATGCTCAGAAATTGCTCCTGGCAGGCACGGGGGACCATATGGGGCACCGGGATTCGAACCGATGATCTTTTTGCATGAAAGGCAAATGCCTTACCTCCATGCTATCTCCCGGGCCCCAGAAATGAACTTCTTCATTGGATGTAATCAACAAGGTTGTCAGGAATCTCAGAGAAATGAGAGGTTTATACTGTGGGCATTAGGCTATAGAATGTTTGCTAGTTGTCATCCCTTAACTATGCCCCTGTCATAGGCGTGTCACTAGATTATTCTCAGGGTGAAAAAACTAGTCTTGATGGCATTCTCATAATCACAGGACTAAAAGAGGCAGTAGAGGCTGCTAACCGAATAATCATTTTCTAATTTAAAACATTTTCTCAAACTAAAGCTGTCCTCTCAGGACTATTCCTGCTATAACTGTGTTTAATAAAATTTTGGCTCTAGAATTAGGGGGTTATGACCAGAAGTACACACCTCAGATTTGCACCCCTAAAATAAGCCCTATTCCAGTCAGGTAACTTGAAACATGCCTCAAGGAATTCTGCATTTATGTCTCTGAGGTTGCCGTATTTATAAAACTTCAAAATGTTTTTATTTTTTTTTCCAAACAAAACAAATAGTTTTAGGGAGGTGTGCCATGGTTGACAACACAAAGGAATTGGTACAATTTTTAATCTCTGAAAAGAATTCTTCAGAAATAGAAAAACACCTATTTGATTGTATTATTCTTTAACATACATTATTTTTGTTTGTTTTTAACTTAGTCAATAACTATGTAAATATGCCTAACTAATGGCCAGTCAAGGAAAGAAAATAATAGAAACTGGCTGTGATTGGTTATTTCTAAGCTGAATTTCAGCTTTCACAGCCATCATCTGTTGCCATCACTTCATCTAGGACAAGTTTGACACAAAGAGCCAAAATTTTAAACTGTGAGAGTCAGAGAGTCACACCATGCAGTGACCTGCCAAACAGACAAACACTCACACAAAAGCATCTAATTTTAACAACAATCTATTAAACATATATTGCATTTTGCCATTTTGAGTTCGGGTCAAAATCCTGCAGTGATGGTGAGGGTGTGCTGCGTCCTCCACACTAAGCACTGACGACCAGATGTGACCCAACATGTGCCACACAGTCCCCCGCTCTCTGGTCAGTTGTTTCCTAGGGATGGGAGATGGGATGCCGCAGCCTGGGGGCGAGACTCTGCGCTTGGAGATCTCTCCTTAGAGGTCCCTCCTCAGAAGCAGCAGAACAAAATCCAAACTTGGCAAAGAGCCACAGTATACAAAATCATGAGTAGAGGCAAAGAGCTGCATTCATTTTGGCTAGGAGCCGCATGCGGCTGAAGAGCCACGTGTTCGCCACCCCTGATCTAGGATGAAGTAAAGTAGAAAGTACTTAGAACATACTGGAGCCATATTTCCAGATGGGAGATCACCTGCAATTTGCAAAGTTGGGAAGAGCAGAGTCCCCTGAGAAAACCCATGCAGACATGGGAAGAATATGCAAAGACCACACAGATAGGCTATCAACTGTATCCTATGAAAACCATTTTAAGATTGACTCCCAACCTTTTATTCAGGTTCTGGGAGCACAAGCCCTAGACCCTAGACAAATCAAGGTACTTGCCTTGAGTGAGGCCAACCCTGTGCCTTATGAAGTTCCCCAGTGCCACTTATGATCCCCCAAGCACTACCAGGAGCTAAAAATGAGCACAGAATGTAAGCACCTTGGCCTCCAAATAAAAAGGAAATTTATATTCTCCTCATGGAATAAAGTTCCTGGAGCTACATAGATTAAGAAATTTCTTATTTCTTATCAATCGAGTCTAAACATTTGAATTGTCATGGAACTAACATTTCATACATAATATTGATTTCTCTGGTCTTTACCTGCATCGTGAAGAAGGTCTTGAGGCAGGAGTTGGCAATTACTAGAGGAATATGTTCCAGCAGGATGACAAAATAGTATAATAGTGCAATCCAGAAATATTAACTGTGGTAGCAGGTTAATCACATTGCCCTTTTGATCCCTTGTAATCAGTAACCAACTTTAATCACACCCTCAGCAATGTAGGCAGCTTGCTTATTATGTTAGAGGTTTTTGGTGAACTGTATTTCAGTGTACTCAGAATTCAAGATTCAGAACTTAATGATTTTTCTATACTTACACTATGTAATGTCCTTAGTTCAGACCCAGTTGTACTCTATGCTTAGCCTAAAATTGACCATGATAGGAGGGTCTATATTGTGGATATCAGGAGACTGAAGACTGATATATTGTTTTGCTGCTTGTTAATGTTAAACTTGGAGCTATGCTAGAGAAAATGGTAATAATGTAGAATAATGTAAAAAGTGTGTTGTATTTGTAGCTGATATAGGTGTTGAGTTTTTGTTCTGGTGTTAAACATTATTTATTTATTTTTGCTTTTTGAGCCACACCCTGTGACGCCCAGAGGTTACTCCTGGCTATGCACTCAGAAATCGCTTCTGCCTTGGGGGACCATATGGGAGCCAGGGGATGAAACCAAGGTTTGTCCTAGATCAGCCTGCATCCAAAGCAAACGCCCTACTTCTGTGCTATCTCTTCGGCCCCTTTATTATTTTTATTAGAATGGGCTTTATATAGAACTATTATTTCATTACTGTTAGCTATGGGGGGATCATTTAAATTTAATTTTAAGACATGAAGTTAATTTGAAAGACTTTCAGGAGCTAGTACTGTAAAATCCTTGTTCTCTTCTTTACCTTAATCAAAAAAAAAATAAATCAAATCAATAAAGAAACTGGTGTTCTCCAAATTCTAAAAATATTTTATGTGAAGTCACTGATCCAAATTTAATTATGCACAAAGATATAAGAAAAGACAATTACAATCAGTATTTCCTAAGGCTGAAATAAGTACAGTTTAATTAAAATGCTTTTTAAGAATGAATCACAGTTTTGCAAAAAAATAACATTAGATTTAATAATATTGAGTGCATTTAAAAATTGTTAGTGTATTGAGATTTAATTCTAGGAGTTAAACTGTTGGATTTTAATTATAGATTGATTATATAAAAATGTTCAGAAAAATTGTAGTCTATGAAAATCAAATAGCTATATTAAATTGACAGTAGAAGTATTATTTTATTATTTATAAATTATGTCATATATTCTTAATTTAGTAAAATTCCTAGCAATCTTACGGGTTACATATACACATCTATTTAGCTCTTTTTCTTAGAGTAAGTTGTTAAGCATATTTCAGTTTACTACTGGCTACACCTAGAAGGACCATGGAATGTCTTCTGAACTCTCAAATATAGAGAAATACATATGAACTTCTGTAGAGCAGATATTGATAGCAAACCAAAGGTAATTTGTATAGCATTTTTTTCTTTGTGCAAACATTTATTTATTCATTTTTATTTATTTGTGTGTTATAATAGTGTTGAGATTGATATACAAAATTATTTTACCTCACTGCTACCAAAGTTCATATGACCCTCTACCATCTTCCTTATGTTACCTATATCATCCAGTTTTCATTTCCTCTCCTCCTCTATCTACCCATGCTTGGGAATTGGTTTTAGAGTCTAAGGCCAATAAGGATTTGTTATTGCTCTGTAAAGTATGTTTTCTTAATTTGTCTTTCAATATTCCACAGATGAGTGAAATAATACAGTATTTTTCCCATTCAGTATTTTTACGTATGGGTCTGTACAATTTTTAAAAGTAAAATTGAGCTGCCATATAGCTCAGAAATTTCTCTTTTGGGTATCTATCCCCAGGACAAAAAACATTCACCTAAAAAGATGTATGCACCCTGCTGTTCATTGCAGCACTCAGTGCAATAGCTAAAACATGGAATCAACCTAGATGTCCAACAACAGTGGATCATGAAGATGTGGTACATATACACAGTGGAATAATTAGCATTTAGCTGTAAGGAATAATGTAATCATGCAATTTGCATCTACATGGATGGAACTGGAAGATATAATCTTAAATTAAGTATGCCAAAAGAAGGGTAAATACAGAATATCACTTATATGTAAAATAGACTTATATTAACATATAAATATATAGTATTATATAATGTATTATTAATATGTGATATAGATATGACTTCATGAAGAAACACAATGGTCTAAATGGGAATTGTCTTGAACACCCTTAGCTCCAGAGTATAGCAAGGAGAAGGAAAGAAACTGAGTGGAAAGGAGAAACACAAATATGAAAGGATGGGGATGAGGGCTAGGGACCAAATGGTCTCAGGTGGATTGGTAGTATTAAAAAAATGAGAGAAGCGGGGGCCGGGCAGTGGCGCTGGAGGTAAGGTGCCTGCCTTGCCTGTGCTAACCTAGGACGGACCGCGGTTCGATCCCCTGGTTCCCCATATGGTCCCCCATCACTGCCAGGAGGGACTTCTGAGCGAATAGCCAGGAGTAACCCCTGAGTGTCATCGTTTGTGGCCCAAAAACCAAAAAGAGAGAGAGAGAGAGAGAGAGAGAGAGAGAGAGAAGTAAATATCTAAGTCAAAGGCAACAACAATGGATTCAAGGAACTCAAACTTTAATAATCTAAACTTAAAATGATCCTGTTGTACTGGGGAGCATGGGGGTTGGCATGGGATGCATTTGGGTAACATTGGTGGAAGTGGATTGGTCCTGATTCATTGTATATCTGAAACCCAACTATGAGGGACTTTGTAAATCACAATGGGTTCAATAAAATAAAATTAAAAAACAAAACAAAACCACAGTATGGCATCAAACTTCTCAGTAGTTGGCCATGATATTTGCCAAATAGTAGAATAGATAAGTGAGGGTGTGTGTGTAGAGGCAGGAATAAGTATTGCTACAGGATTTTAGGGAAGGGCTGTTGTGGAAGGCAGTGTTTGGTATGGGGCACAGTACAGGACTGCAAATAGATAAAGGGAGGATGTAGGTGACCTGGGTGTGGATGAGTCAGTAAAATTGTGGTCTATGTGAGTGAGATTTTTTCCTCTGTGTTTGTGTGTAGAGACCTCCAAGTGAACTAAACAGTAGTAAAGATAAGACTGTTGATAAGACTATTATTAAGCCTGTTGAGAAGACTGGGTGGGGTTGGCAAGGGCAGGGTTTGAATGTGTGTGTGTGGAATGTGTGTAAGGAACAAAGTACAAAATAGGGAAAGAATTAGCATAAATTTCTTCATTAAAATCTGTCCCTATTTTACTGCCTTAAATTTTAGTTGTTTCCAAAATAAACCCATTATTAAAGATGTGACATTTTCTTTTCAAGTGTGTCATTTAATTTTCTAATGGCTGGGTTTTGTTAACATAATATTTTTTTTGTTTTTATGTTTTAGATAATAAGACTAGACTTTACTTTAAATGAGTACAAATTAATAAAATTTATACTTGTATACAATTATACAAATATATAAATTTGAAGAAGTACCTGTAATTTCAGTCTACAATATGCAATGACATCATTGTACATCACTGATCCTCCTCTCTCTTGCTTTAGACTTCACTTTGCTTTAGACCTAACTTTTCCCATTGATGATTATGTAATTGGTTATAAACTTCCTGTGAGGCAGAATGTGAGTAATATCCTATATGTATATATACATATTACTCTAATACACTCTAATATATATGCACATATTATTAATATATACACACTAATAATATACCATAATGGTGAAGGGCATTATATACACAATAACATATCAGAATGACATATTATATATAGGCATGTATAATAACATGTGTATCCATCTATACATATATAAATGTATATTATTCAGCCTGAACACAACTGGAAATACTGGGTCCAGATAGATAGCTCAAAATTAAAGTGTTTGGTATGGGGCATAGTGCAGGACCTGCAAATATATATATGCATGTATTTATATAAAACATTTAGTACTGATGAGTATATCTAGGTGAACACTAACATCTCATTGCTGGTCCAAGAGGTAAACATCAGACTTGGTCTGCTATGGCAAGTCTCCCCAGGAATGGACCCTGTTCTCAAAGAAATCTTGTTCTGTTGCAACAAAGGTGAGTCCAAGGACACAGTTGCAAAAAGACAAATACAGAGTTTCACTACTACTGTCTGAAAATATTGACTTCTGAAATCTTTTACTGGTTAAATAACATAAAATAAGGAAGCAATTACCTTACGTTTTTAAGGAAGTAAATGTTTTAGCAGTCCCAGTCCCCTCAAATCATATCAAATAACACAGAAACGCAGAATCATATCAACATATTGTAAAAGTGAAAATAATTTGACCTGTACACAGTCTGTACAAAGTTGTTCCTGGGGAAAAAGTTTAGTGGTGTCATGAGGGACACTTTGGGGCGTCTACTACATTTTGAGTCGTGGTTTCTGACTTCTGTGTGCACTGACCAGAGCTGGTATGTAGAATTAGAAAAA